>JAASAO010003425.1:0-11374 GCA_017311375.1 Mytilus coruscus
TACACCGGTAGGAATCAAGATTACGCGATTTTATGGAGAGAAAAAGAGATTTGAGAAATGTCTTATGTTTTACTGTGGTTTTGCATTGCATCTGGGAAAAACATCTGGGAGAAATCTGATTATTTTCAGACATTTTTGATTTAATCAGCAACCTAATGATATATTTCATCTATAATTTTTAACCCTTTCATATATTTTTTTGAGTTTGAAAATGTTCTATTTCCAGAGGCTCATCCCTACCACTAATTATATAGTAAGTCCCCTCCCCGCGATTAGTTAATAAGCCATAGAATGACCATATTCATAACGTACAAGCAATGCAATGTTAAAACAATAAGAAAACCCATATTGTAATTAGCTATCGAATGACTATTTTCTTTACGCCCAATCAATCCAATGAAAATTGCCTTTTTAACTTTTTTAATTCGAGCGTCACTGATGAGACTTATGTAGACAAAATGCTCATCTGGCATATAAAATTTTAATCCTTTGTCTTGGATTAGTTCATTGATAGATAGTTCTAGAATGGTTGTCGTCACTGCGTACAATCAATCCAATGTCACAACTGAACGCTGACCAATGCAGAAAAAAAAACCAATATGAAAATCTCACTAGTAATTGTAATTTACTACGGAATGACTCTTTTCCTTACGCACTATCAATCCAATTTCAAACAATAAGACAAGTTCATTAGGTAATTAGCTTTGAATGAGTATCTTCATTACGAAAAATTTTTCCACTATTAAGTCAAATTTATTTTAACGACACCGCAGTTAATTTGTTGTTCATTTAAACCATGTTTTGATCGACAGATGGTATAATTTGCTGAGAACAAAAATCATAAAGTGAGTTAATAAAGAGTCACGAAATTATTTGAGGGAGGTATAAATAAAGGTTTTACAAGTAACAAATACAGTTTTTGCAATGGCTTTGCAAGAACTAAGAACGTTTTGGATGCTACTGCTTACCAATTTTCGTTTACTATTTTTGATGATGGTCTTCACCAGTTATTTTGTTGCTATTGATGGGATTCAGGAAATGCGTTATACTACAGCTATGATACCGAACAATTCAACTAAATACACATCGGGTGTTCTCCAAAGTACCGAGGAGTACCGAACAGAATTAGCTATTGGGGACAGATCGTCGATTCAAGATGCTGCATTACAGAATTCCTCATACATGTCGCCAGATAATATTTTCAGATTACGTGGTGGTCCTGAAACAAACCGTGTTTTTAATACCGGAAATCAATCTGAACTGCACCAACTGTTTCCGATTGTTACTTTCGATGAACAGAAACGTGATATATCTAATAGATTTGATCAGAGTACAGATACTACGGCAACCGATATATTTCAACAATATTCATCATCGAATCCAAAAACTGATATCGAAGAGCTCGTCTCCTTAGATTTGTGTCGACAATATAGTTCATGTGAACGTGTTTCAAATTTGACTTTCAAATTCTGTCAATGCGATGCATTATGTCTAATATACAATGACTGTTGCTATAACGCTGATATCCCAGATAATTCTACCGTTTCCAGTGACCTTCAGTTTGATTGTATATCACCTATAATGTTCAGTTTGGAAGCTGCTTACAACGGCTATCAAGTTGTAAAAACATGTCCGAAAAATTTGAAAAATACTGAAATTGACATCAAATGTCAATCAGACGATATTTTTTTATTTGGTCCATGGGTTATTACTAATTCGAATATTATGTTTAAAAATCGTTTCTGTGCCAAATGTAATAACGCGAATGTCTACAAACCCTTTGACGTCAAACTTTCATATCAAAAGTCAAATGTTACTATTAGAGATTTACAATAACTGTCTGACTCCGACCCGAGTCCGACTACGAGTCATAGTAAGACAGTTTAAATGACGGGGGCTATCTCAAAACAATAAAAAATTGTAAACATTGTGCTTTTATAATTTTATACTAATTGAAAAGTTGTTTTCGGCGATTTACCAAACTCCCACAAACTTCAACAATGGCTTTTAGTTTGTGACAAGGATGCCTACAAAGAGTTCTCATGAACTTATAGCAGTTCAACTCGCCAATAACGTGTTCAACGGAAACTCGGTATTCTGTTATAAGTCTGTCTGTTCAAAAGCAGAGGTGTGAATGTAGATTCATCTGAAAGTGATGAAACTGTTATGGTTCAATGTTGTCGTTGCGCAAATAAGTAAAACAACATAATTTATGAAAACAACAAGTCTTATTTATTTATCTATCATTGCTCCTTTAAAGCATGGTTTTGGATTGTACATCGTTTATTTGTGTTTAGTTGTTCTTGTTTTAGGAAGAACAAAATACGAAAAGTTAAACAATCGTAAAACAAAGAATAATTTAAAATAAGAAGTGATATGATTTCCAATAAGACAACTTCCCACCAGATACCAAATGACTTAGTTTAAAACTACAAAATGTATAGGTTTGCGTATGGACTTCAACAATGAGCAAAACCATACCGCATAGTTAGCCATAAAGGATCCCGAAATGGCATATGTAAAACAATCCAAACGAGAAAACTAAAACGTATTCCCTTTTAATGCACAGTTCCAGAAATAAAATCTAAAAAATATATGGCTATATATTATCAAATAAAGTATTTCCTTGAAGCCACACCCACCTCCATATCCCATCAATGTTCATCCCACACACTACTCAGCCCCGTCGTTTTGATTCTTTCTTCTTTTCTATTTCATTTTGATCTACTTACCGGATGAAGTTAGTCATTATTTTGCGTCAGTCACCGTTTGTATCGATTGTTCTCAATTTTATGTTTTCTTTTAAAATTGTTAGATGAAAAGCTAATATAGAACACTCTTTCAATTGCTGAAAGGCTGAAAAGTTAAAGATCTTGTAGATTTGTCTATTTGGAAAAAATAAGCGTCGTTTGGCTCTTTATCAGACTTGTTTTTACACTTTTAAATCAGACAAACAATTGCAAGCTAACTTGACAGGGAGAATGATTGGAATGACTAAGAAGGTCAATGCTGTTTGAATATTCATAATCATTCATGTAACTAATGTTTTTTCTCATCAAAATAAATGCGAACAAAAGTATGCATTACAATTCACTCGCTATAAAAAAAAAAACAAGTTTTCTGATCAAAACGAGTTGAAACAATTTGCAATCATTCAATTGAAAATATTTATCCTATCCTCCAAGACTATACAATGGGAAAAATGTTGCTTAATAAAAAGAAATACAAACAAAATGAACAATAGTATTATTCAGTTCCCTTTAGATAATTCATCAGTAGAATAGAGAACATACAGAAGTGATCAGATAACACGAGCGAAAGACTGTTGTGAAAGTATTAGAAAATCTGAAAAAAAAATCTGTTATAAAGAGAGAATGAAAAAGCGTTTTCTTCAACCCTTCAGTAAAAAAAATCAATTTGATGAATGGTTTTGTCCTATCACATTGCAACGCAAAGATTTAACACGGTGAAATTAATTAGTGTACAAATTATTTTGAGATCACCCCTATAGTTTACCTGTATGATTTGTAGTCGTACTCGTACTCTGACTCGGAGTCGGGTAGTTATTGTAAATCTCTATTAGTAAGAACTCCAATCCGACCATAGTGATGGCTGCTATGAAGGATTTATATGAATACAGCGCCAAGAACAATTTTGTAGTAGAGTTTATTCCACCAGTGGCTAAAAACTACGTGAATGTTTTTTGTACAGTGATCCGAGAAATGAAAGCAAAATGTGTTTGAACAATTACATCAGCCCTGCAATAGTAGAAAAAACTGGAAAGAAAGAAATAGTCAGAAATACATTTTGTATCGGTCCGGATTTGTTATTTTGGTGTGTTGGTATGTTTGATACATTTGACCCTTCGTATGTAATAAATCATGACACGTTTCCAATGACTGTATTATTCCAATTTCAGCAGGGCTGTAAAGGCGAGGTAGGTAAAACACACTGCTATAAACATATACATATGCACATTCAAGGTTCTTCAATCTGTTGATATATGTATTTTGGCATTGCACAAGGTCATGTTTTTCTTTGGCTGTAAATGACGCTCAAAATGGAAACACAAAATTATACCCATTTTACGTATTGTGGGTCATTGTCTTATGGACGTAAAACCCTCAACATTATTATTTAGGACTAGATAATAGTCCCAGGAATTTTATACCATAATTAATAGCTCATTTACTACATCCACTAATTATGTAAACTGGCAATAATCTAATCAATTAATTAATAAACATCTATAGAAAAATGTTTACTCAAACGATAGTATTTGTGAATCGTAAAAAAACGTATTAAATGATCAACAAAGGGGTGATGATTAGAACTTACTGACCCCTTTAACCATTCTCTGAGGAACGATACAGGGTGCAACGAATTTGTTCTTATTAAGAAATATTTTCTTTTCAAAGTTTCCTTGGACTAGTCGATTTCTCAACTTTGTTACGTAACTAACAGTCATGCTGCTGAAAATATTTGCTCTGACAGTAGAGGGTTGGTCGAATGACTAAGACACGATAAGCTAAAAGTGTAAGCCTTAGAAATGTGCGCTTGTTCATAGTCTACATCTGTTCGAGGGAATTTTAAATGACAATTAAACGAAAACATTCGAAGCGTACTTTAATTTTGATTAATATTTAATTACCCGGGAGGCGCTCTTAATTAAAATATTTTTTCTTTAAGAAGGCAACAACATTCTAACTGAAACCGATTAGTCGAGTGTTATTTTGGTATTCGATACTCGGTACTACCGAGCGATACTCGAGTACTCGAGTACTCGTTGACATCCCTAATATAAACTAATAACCGAATTACACCATTGATTAAGCATTTTTTCTGTTTTTTCTTTTTGTTTGTAAATAGTTTGATGTAGACGGCATATGCTTGGGACGACTTTACGAAAAACAGATATATTTATATGCCTCACTGGTGTCATCTACTCATTTCTCGAGAAGCATGATAGAAGAAATACTCACCATTATGGCATGGTCGTTTAGTGATGAAATTTTGGCGATTACCTTTAGATATCATTACAGTGTAGAAAAGATCGACAATTTATTTCATATAGCAAACGTAAATATTTTTGGTGAGATGATAAATAAGCAATCATATGAAGAATCTTTAAAAATCGAAAAACAAATTGGTGAAGCCCAGTGGCTGATACGTGTTTTTCCTCAAAACGGATTAGCCTTTGAAGTAAATGTAGTGGGTGCAGCGATGCTACGATCTCTCGGAACAGAACTTTCAAAAGCTACCGTCCAGAATAAATTGAACCAATTTAAAGCTAACTTTAATGACAGCTTCGAGAAAAAAAAATGTGCTAAGAGTATTATTGAATGTGAGATAAAGAGTGACACTGGAAATCCAAGAACAGTCATCAAAGAATTTACTTGTGTTGATTTCATCCAAGAGCAACCAATTTTGCCAGTACAAATATAGACATGAATGTAATTACATATACAGGTATGGGAATTTCTGTGATTGCATTGACAGTATCTATATTTGTTTATAGAAGGTTGGGTATGCACAGAAGTATCCCTGGTTCAAATGTAGAAAACCTATCAATTGCTTTGTTGATTTCAGATATAATATTTATCTTAGGAATAGGTGCTAATGATCTCTCTTTGGTTTGCTATAGTGTAGGGGTTGCACTCCATTATCTTTGGCTGCTAGTGTTTTCATTTAAATGTATTGCGTTAATTCACATGTGTCACTCCCTTACAAAATTGTCACTTATCGCTGGAGATATCGAGGTAGGCATGTTTTCCAAAAAGCCCTTTTTTACATTGCTCGGTCTCCTTCTCCCATGTTTGTTTGTTGTACCAGCAGTCTTAATTGATTTGTTGGGGTTCAAGGTGTGAGTATTGACTACAGTGGGTCTATTTGTTTTCCAACGGGTTATCCGGGTAACTTGATATTTGTTTCCACTCCTATAGGTTTGGCTGTCGTGATCAACATCACATGTCTTTTGTGCATTGCAGTTGTGATAACAAAACAGTCTTTGGGCATACGACACATTCGAAGATCAAATTCTTTCCAGTACCTCCCAGTGTTTGTGCGCATTAGTCTTGTGACAGGTATGCTATGGATTACAGGACTCTTAGGAGCCATCATCCAAAATGAAGTAATGGACTACTTATTTGTCATATTTTGTAGTTTCCAGGGACTCTTAATTGCCTTTGGAAACTTGACAACAAAACGTATTTACCGTGAAGTACGTAAACGTCAGCAATCTTTAAGCAAGTAAAATGGTATTCTAAACACGGGAAGATAATTGTTCAAGTTTTTGTTCAGTTTCTTTAATTCGTTATACCATTGTCTCTATTCTGTATTTTTGCCTATTATTGTTTATTCATTATATTTAAGGAACCCATTATTCCCTATTCATAATTCATTTGCCTATTCTTCTTTATCATTTTTTTAATTTCTTTATTAAACCCAATCCAGATCCTCAGCAATGATTATAAAACAAATTTTAGCTTTTTTCTAATAGTTTGACGCTTGCTTTTTAATTCTATTTTTATAGACAAGATCTTGAAATAAGTTGCAGTTATTTTGTATTTTCTACAAGGTTCACAACTAACTGTAGTAACCTTAATTTTTTTGTAATAACTTTTGATTTTGTTTTTAATTTACTTACTTACCTTTTGCCTGTATGTATTGTAACCATCAAACAAAAGGTGTAAGTATACCGTTTAATAATATAGAACATAAGAGTACAGAAATGCATGTACAATTGCAAGCGGGCATAATGACCTTTAGCTTTAGGATGTAAGAATCTAGTTTTCCAACACAAAGACTTGAATGAAAAAAAATAAATAAGCCTTATGTAAATTTACTCGTTGTCTAATGCTAATGGAAACTATAAAATTCAATTGAGGAAACCATAGTCTAGTGTGATAATTCCCTACATCAGGTAAGTGTTTTTAACAGACAATATCATCAACAAGAGTGACATAATCTGTGTTAGTGAGAAGTTAAGAATATATAACATGGAAATAATTGAGAAACAAATAATTAAACCAAACATTTGAAAGAGTTTTTATATTATCGTAGGTGTATCTATTTAAAATGAGTATTAGACACAAAGTGTGCTAGTGGCCTAATACGATATATACGGACTCAGTAAATTCCATATGGGTTTCGAGTGAGCCAAAGTTCATAGTGATCAAGTCTGCAACATAAAGAACCTACTTTCATTGGTCTATACGAAACCAGATACTAACAAAAACAATTTGTGAGCCTTTAAAGTGTTTTCTGCAATTATTTCCAATCGTTTATCACCAATTTTATCATCTGTGCGAGACGTTTCAAATTTTTCTTCAACGTCATAGTTTTGTGAAGGGGACCACTGCTACTAAGCGTGTATCAATTTAGAATACGCCAACTAACCCAATATTAAGTATACAGGGTCTCCACGTGATCGATTTTAACCAATGATATTCATAGAAATGTGTAAGGAGGTAAGATAAATGAAATAGCCATAAATCTGTGTATATTTTACAACCAACCAATTTGATTATTTATCATTCTGGTCTAGATAGTTGTGTGCATCATTCCTACTTTATTATCTAACCAATTGAATTTCAAAGAAATTTAGCCCTAGCACTTTTAGTTAAAAGATTCCCCTTTGAAGTAGAAAAAACTTAATCAGGCCGGAAAAGGACATACGTTGTTTACATATAAAAATTATATTGATATAGGAAGATGTGGTGTGAGTGCCAATGAGACAACTCTCCATCCAAATAACAATTTATAAAAGTAAACCATTATAGGTCAATGTACGGCCTTCAACACGGAGCCTTGGCTCACACCGAACAACAAGCTATAAAGGGCCCCAAAAGTACTAGTGTAAAACCATTCAAACGGTAAAACCAACGGTCTAGTCTATATAAAAAACGAGAAACGAGAAACACGTATAAATTACATAAACAAACGACAACTACTGTACATCAGATTCCTTCATCTTAACATATTAGTAATGTTTGTTGTTGTTCTATGACATTTATACTGTAAACTTAATTCGCGACTTTCACAAGTGGAAAAAATAACGTGAATATAAATCGTCGCAAATATGTTGAACTATATTTTCTCTTATCTAAATGCATCAAGTCAATTCGAAATTGCAAAAATTAAATCTAAGCGAAGTTGGCTAGAAAATGATAAACACAAAATGAAATATCCGCGAAAATAGCTTTGTTTTCTGTATTGATCAACCTTTACTTTTAGTGATGTCTGCGTACAAAATTACTAGAATGGTATGGCTGTCAATGAGAAAACTGTCCAGATAACAAAAAAGAACAAAGTTTGTGATTTACGTTGAGTGAAAGAAACTAATGGGCGTTTGCCCTACCAACCTTTTAGTGTTGTCTGCGTAAAAAGCTACAAGAAATGGTATGGCTGTCAATGAGACAACTATCCAGATAATAAAAAAGAACAAGGTTGGTGATTTACGGTAAGTGAAGGAAAGTAGTGGGCGTTTGCCCTACCATTTCTAATTTTTAAAAATCAACTCATCCCTAAATTTAATACCTGTACCATTTTAAGAAGGATTTGAAATCATGACTAGACTAAAGTTACAATGGCGACACTGAATAAAGCGATTTGTAATAATAATCATGAATCTATTAGAAGTAAAGCTGTTTTGTCTTTCTTTCTTGTTGTTTATTGTTTACTTTAACAGTTGATATTGATCCCCTTTACTTATTATGTTGTTTATTGTTTACGTCCTTTATATTTGGTGTAACGAAAAAATGAAAATGACTTCATTACACGTATATGGAAAAAAAATGTTTAATGCATTTTTTTTATTTCGCTATTTGAAATAAGTAATTGTTATATTTCTTCACGCTAAAATTGTTTTCCTTGTCGCTAAATTAGTCTCCTTGTCGCAAAATTATGGTGCTTGTCGCTTCTTTTCGCTAATTAGTGAAATCCACATTTTATATAAACATAATAGTAAGTATTATAATTCAAATGAAACAGCATATTCACCGCTGTTAGCGTCACGTGCTTTTACATATATAATTGTGATGAAATATTTTATACACAATTGGTTTTTGGTAAATTATTGACATTAAACACATTGTTTGTTTTATCTCGGAATATGGAACGTTTATATAATAAAAATAACAAATTGATCAAAAAAATTCGAAAAGGGGGAACTACCCCAACCTCCCTTAAATCCGCCATTGAACTGCTACATTACTCTATGCTGGCCTGAAATATTTTACCAGATCGGAAATAACATAAGATAAGGCTTAGTTACACGTCTGTGAATTACAGGATTTCACTGTTTTAGGGAAAAAATTAGATGGAGTATAATGATGTTTTTCATGTTTTTATTGCAATAGGTTGAAAAGCATTAACATTACCTGTGTAACAGTGCATAGTCATGTATGTTTTAGATGTGTTTGGGTAAAACAACATTCAGATGAGTTAGAGTAGTATTGTTAGTCATAAAATATATGTCTACCTTTTAGTTTTCCCTACCCAATTTCCTAATTATGTGATTTGATTGATGTTAGTCATTTTCCTTCAATCACGATCTTTGCTGTATCTAATATGACCCATTTTCATTTTTAGAATTACAATTAGTATAGATGTTTCCCTTCATCCGTATATTCAAGGATCGGTCATACAGCAGAAAAGTAGAGTTGTCATATTTTTAACGTTTTTCGCTTTAAAATAAACATAAAATGTATCTAACTATATTTAATTGAGTATAAGCTTTCTTAAGGATGTTCGCTCCTCTTTTTCAAATTAACCAGCTTTTTAAAAAAATGTTATGAATTGATAGTAAATAGATACCGGAATTTAAAAAAAGAAAAAGATGACAGGTCTGTATTCTTGATTTTGAGTTATCAATTGAAATGTTCTAAAATTTATCATTGGCACCTTTTTTTTTCTTTCAAAATTATAAGAAATGACAAGGATTCAGAAGATTTTCAAACATGGCTTTTTAAACTATATGTTATGTAATCATGGAAAGAAAAGAATGTTTTAGCGAGCAAAATTTTTATTAGTACTACACGGGAAAAACTAGAGGATTCTGAATATCTGACAAAAAGTCAAAAACAAGTGTAACGAACTATCATTTCGACATGATTATGCCACTTGTCATCGTTCTAAAATATTAATCCAGGATGCTTTTTTTTTGGTTACCTCCCTTGTAACATAGGGGTATCTGAGTCATCATTTCGTCTACACGAAAACATCAACTTATGGGTGATGGCATCAAATTTTGTTTCTCAACAAATGAACGGGCAAAATAGAAAAGCAAGTTCACATTTTGTGGAAACTCATCAAAGCTATGAGGCTTATAGTTTGATACAACAGACTCGCGTTTCGTCTACGCATGACTCATCAGTGGCGCTCGAATCAAAACAGCCGGAAGGCGAAATCAAATGCAAAGTTTATTGATCTAGATTATCGAAAAACCGAAAATTACGAAACGTTGTGTCATATACTAATAAGACAATTTATACTTAAACTATTCCACTTGCACTAGTGAACTACCTGGCATTGTGCAAACAAAATGTCACGTTATACATCTATTCAATATCCACATTTAAAACAACAAATATTTCGAAATTCTCATATTGTTGAACAATTGGTGACAAAATGCAAGATTGATTAATTATTACTTTATGAGGAAATTCTGCATGCAAATAATGCTATCAACACCGGAAATGCGAGAACCTTGAAAAAAACCAATCGTGTCATACTTTTCGCGCTTATAAAACTTTGCAAAAACTGTCTGGTTATAGTACTGTAATGTTAATTGTTTTTTTTTTTTTTTTTTTTTTTAAATAGGATTGCATTAATATTTGCATCAAAGTACCTTTTATGAATATTTCATTATTTTCTAATCTATAAAAAAAAAAAAAAAATTTCATCTTTCGAGTATATTTGGTTCGTTCAAATTTTTTGTAGAATGATCGATATTATAAAAATGTCTACATTAAGGAGTACAGAACACATAAGAGAGTTAACTCCTTAAAAATCAGTCGAAAGTTTTATTAGTTCAGAGAAATCAAGCTTCTCAAAGATCAAAATTAGTGTTTGTCAAACAGTGATGTATCCAATGAAATTGTTCCTGCAAATTGTGAGGTTTAAATGTCTTAAAATCTTTATATTTTTGTAACAGGTCAAGTAAATATTTTGTCAAAATTGAATGAAAATTAAACGAGTCAAATCTATTTTATTCCAAGTGTCGGGTATCCCTTAATTCCACACCATCTATTTTTATCCATTTATGTTTTCATTTTTAATTTCCTGATGCTATGTAAAATGTTCTTTGTTGTTATAAGTGTTTCAATGAATATAAATAAAGGATTTGAAATACGTGTATATTCAATTTCGTTCT
>JAASAO010003647.1:0-11187 GCA_017311375.1 Mytilus coruscus
AAAGATTTCGTCAAAGCGTTTTCATGTTAATGAACGTACACTATTTAGCAGCCGAAAAGACCGCCCGACCGCCCGCCCGACCGCCCGCCGTACATCAACAAATCAATAGTCGATTTTTCTTTCGAAAATTCGGTTAATTAAACATGGCGTGAATTTGTTCAAGTCGTTCAAGCTCGATACAAATGTAAAATAGACAGTAAAAGAATTAAAAAGAGGTTCAAGAATAAAAAATAAAGAATAGAGAAAAATTAAATAAGATGATAAACAGAGAATAATTGATGCAAAAGTGTAATTTATAGAGATTATTAGGCCAAACAAATATAAAGAACATGAAATGAGAAATTAAAAATTACAGAAATGAGGACCCAAGTTCAATTGGAACTAACATAAATTGAGTGTGTTATATTGATACATCTTGTTTATGCATTTCAATAAATGTAATCATAAGGATACTTTTATTTTCGAGGAAATATACAGATACATAATACAAGATCACCCATGTAAATTGTAATGCTTAAAGCAACAAAACACTAAACAAATTTGTTCGTGTATTCAACAGTTTGATATCTAATCACTTTTGCAACATTTTATAATTTCATTAAATCATATTTACTATCGGAAATTCGAAAACGCCTGCGACACTTGTGCGAGAATCTGATAAATGGTTTTCTATGTAGTTTCTAATAATATAATATAAGAACATCCCAAAGGGAAGTAAAAATGGAAAACTAACGAGTGAAGAATAATCCACACACAGAAAGGTCATAAGGGTGAAGAAAACTTCTATATGCTGGCCAATCAAAATACGAATCTTTCCTGCTCTGAAGTGTTTCATAGTTAGGGTATTTCAATTGTGATGGTCTTGCTGGACGGTGTGCGGTGGAATCTGTACTTAATTTTTCGTCAGAACTATTGTACGGTATATTCTGATCAAATGTGTCTGGTAATCTCTGTAATATCGGTTGAGATGGTAAAGATAAGTCTGTAACTTGATGTTGATTGTTATCTCTAGAAAGTAGCATTTTTCTTCAGATATTAGGGATAAGTGATTGAAATCGTGACTGAAATTGGGCTCACCGTCCATTGATAACTGCCGCTCTAAAAATGATGTTCTAGCTGGTGTCCTATCCTTCATAGAACCTATGGATGATCGAGGCCAATTGCTTGAAATAGAGTCAGAACATGGATTGCGTGACAAGGTATGTTCCCTTCTATAACCACGATCAGAAAGTCCATATCCGTCTACAAAATAATTTAATGAGCTGTTTTCTTTTAAACTTGTAAACGTTTTGTAAACAAAAAATATCATAATGGAAGAAATATTTCATTATCATGATTATTGGTGACACGATTACAAAAGTGAAATTCCAAGAGCCCCAGACACCGTTAATTTCTAAACAAGGTTCAATGATACTAATGATAATGATGAATAAAATAAAAACTATAACAAAAACATTTGATAATTCCTGTCTTTTGAAAAAAAAATAATTATGAAATGTGATGTTTATGAATTTTAAATTGGTCCCAACAAAACACCAATTGTTTACTCTAATTGATGTACATGTACCATAGCTTTCCCATCTATTCAACTTATCTTCACTATGAATTTGAGAGTGGCAGAGGTAGCGTATTCACCGATTATATTTGAAAAGAAAATTTCTTACTGAAGGTATCATATAAACTTAGCATTCTAATAATCCATAAAAAAAGCCAAGTTCCAAAAACCCGGCTACTTGGACAGGTGTACACGTTACAATCATACGTTAGCATTCAATGGCATTGTTTATCTGTTTGTTCCCCCCTTTTATCACAGTAATGAAGTCTGTCTGATGGTTGTGGTTTGTAAACGAATAATTATAAGATTAATTTCTATAAATATTTAGCCGGTGTAAACTACTTAGAAATGTTATAAAGTATGACAAAAAAGATTAAAAACACTTATTTTACTTTACTAATGCACATATCGATTAGGTTCGAACTTTTATTATGCAACATATGTTGAATACAAAAATAATATTTCATCTCAAAGATATTGGTATCGTCTGATGCAACAAGAAGTATCACTCTAATTCAATGAAAATGTATAAAAGCAACAACAAAAATAGGCAATTTAAACAACTTCAAACGCAGTACTTTTACAATATTGGGGTTCACAATAGTCTATTTTCCATTTGCTATCCATGCTAATTGTAATAATTTAAAAGTGAAAAATATGTGTTTTAACCAATTTCTAATAAAAAACGATTACTATTGAGTATAAAATATTTAGCCTAACAAAAAGATGAATAAGTAAAAAGATTTGAAAAACTTAAAGATTACGCACATCATGCAAAGAAAAATTCGGAATGTCCGCTAACTGTTGTCTATGAATATGTTTCTCCGTCCTGAATGGAGAACTCAAAATAGATCTCTAATTTAATTGGTGAATAACGGATTTGGCAACAGACTTTTATCATGAAAAGAGAAAATGACACAAACCATCAGCTGTGATCTGATTTCTTTTCTAGAATACGTAGGCAGTTTGCAGAATACTTTTGATGAATATCTGCTGGGTTGGTATCTGTCCTCCAACCTTTTAAGCGTATTCCACAACAATAACAAACCAGCTCATCACCATTTCCTTCGGAAAAGAACCCGTCTTCTGCCAATCTTATAAGACTTATTCCATGTACAGAAAAATTGGATAATGTTGAAAGCCGCATAAGTTCATTGTTCATTCTGCTTTCTGACAAAGATCCCGAAGTTTCTTTATCTAAAATATAAGTCAGTGACAATCGACTAACTGGATATGCAGTTATATCTTGGCATACATTTATAGTTTTTAGCTCGATTAAAGACTGGAGGATATGTCGATCCTTCTTTGTCTTCTTGATTGATGGTTTTCTGCATAAGAGTAAAAAGAATTTCTCCAATATTTCTTTTATATTGTTTGTATTTTCCTTTCGTCTTAAGCTTTCGTGAGCCAAAACAAAATCAAAGAAAACATACAAATTAAAGGGCTACGTGAACTAGAAGGTTAAGATAATTGCCTCATGTTGGAAGTATCTTTAATAACCACCTTTCGGTTTTCCGGAGTCTTATCTTGCGACAGCAATGAGTGAAATAAACACATTTGTATTTCTAAGTAACAGAAAATCATTTAAATTCGGTCTGTGGTGTAAATCATCTGAAACAATACGACACTTGCAGATTAATAATGGTTTTCTCGATTTCTTTGTATGCAAATTAAGCGGAAGCACAAACGTATATGTGCTGTTTCGATTAAACAGCCTGTTTAAAAATGAATCAGTAATATCTCTTGCTTTATTATGAAAATAATATCTAATAAATCTAAATATCTCATTTGAAATGCTAATTAAACGAACGAGAATGGCTAAATGTATTTGACATACATTTTGACAATCACTATGGTAACTGGTTATGATATATTGAACGGACTCTGGCTGGCATTTATCGCAAAATGTTCTCACAACCTCGACGGTATCATTATGTTTCTTTTTTGTTAGATTGGAATTTGTCCAATGCAACATTCGATGAGTAAAACATATGGTTGTTCCAAAACCATTTATAATTTATTTAATTGTTAAAGTTTTACTATAAACATATGCAGATCGTGTGCAATATTTTGAAAGAATATATCACACTCCTCTTTGTTTATTTTTTGATCTATTGATTCCAAACAATAGGCAGTTCTTTGTCGTAATAGATATTCTCATGTTGAATATAATTCACATATTTTATTGAACTATGGACATTATTTCCAAATTGTAAGGTCACACGATGTATGTTTTCAACACAACAGCATTCTGATAATACTGAACGATCTCGGTCTATACAAACTATGCCACGTTGCTTTGTGCATGACTACATTGATTGATTTTAGTCTGAAGTAGTTTTCCTCGGTAATTTTGTAGAGTCAAATTTGTTTAGCTTCCATTAGATTTTGTGTCAGATGGTAAGAATAACCTCACTCCAATTTATAAAATAGCCGCAATTACTCATAGGACTGCTTTATTTCATCTTGTGTCACAGTATGGCAGATATGTATTCTCTATTCAAATAAAATTATCTATTGATAAATAGAAAACACCCGTTCTATTTTTGGATAATGGAGTCTTCTATATCTTTAAGCGTCTTATCAGTCTCAAAATTTGTACTAAACAACCTTTGTTTATAGATGTCTTTCAAATGTTGTATTCATAATAGCATAACAAAAAGCAAGTACGATGAGATTGTCATGCATATCTTTCTGAAAATAGGGAAGTATCTAATTTTTGCCAACATTTTTTATTTGACACCACTCTGTCATCATAGTCATACTTTGAAACTTTCAATATCGATTTCGTATATACAAAGTTGACATTTGTACTTTACACACGTGATATTCTAATTTTAAGTAAATCAAATTCGAAAACTTTCACAAGTTCATGTTGAGGTAGTATGAATACTTTTAGATTTAAAAAATGTTAATTTGATTATCAATGTTTATCCTGTAATATGTGCATACTCTTTTTGTGTAAATCCTGGCGTGTGCCAAAACGGAAAATTTTTTTGCTGCAAAATTTTCTCGCCTTTTGTGGGATTTGTTTCGGAAGATAGTTTTTACCTGACAGTGTTGTTTTTGTTACATTTAACCTACATGTAGCAAGATTAATACTTTATTATTTGATTAGTCCCGCAATAGTTTAAAAATATTTCAATTTCAATTTGTGTTTTGTTTTATCATATTGCTTTTGCATCAAATTAAAGGATAATATCGACTGAAAAAAGCTGCAAAAACGATTAAATGGAAATGAAGCAGAACAACAACAATATAAGACCCAAAGACAATTTTTATAAAAAAAAAAAAAAACGTATTCAGAAAAAATCTGTGGAATTCGAAAGTGCTTTTAACATTGTTATCACAGAGAATCAGAAACAATCATATTCGACAACTGACCCTGTATATCTATGATATTTGTTTATGTTTATCCCACGTTTATCATGCGCTTTAGACATAGTCAAGTGGTTTGTGGTACAATGTAATAAAGGAGTATTACAGATGTACTGCATGTACTTGTCTTGAGATCATCAACAAAATTACTTTCCGCTGAAAATTTCCATCTTTATGTTAAAACACTACAATCATTGATTTGATTTGATTTTTATTTTATGTTTACCAAAAAACTTACTTTCAATTTTAAATCGCAAAATGCATTCATTGTATGATGTTACACTGGCATGTCAGAAACTCATTACCACATACGGATAAGAAAGTCTAAGCACCATAATTAAAATGAACATACAATATATACAGCTTGCATCGGAAACATTAACGATATAAAAACATCCAGGGAGACATACGACATGACATCTAAATCAGTGCTCATGCATACGGAAAGAAAAAACAACGGTTATAGTACAACATTGCAGTATTGTACCACACTGTGAGAAATTATGCATGTTCTGCTATTCCATTAGTCAGAGAATGAAGTGTGAATGGCAATTCTTTGATTATTTCTGGGTTTTTTCCAAACGTTTATAGACATGAGATAAGTGTTTAGATATATCTTCATACATTGTCATAGTTAAAGACTGCATGTTGCTTTTAGGTGTTTTTGTCGTTAAGTTGCTGACTCATTGACATACACCATACATATCGTTTAATGGTTTACTACTGAGTTGAAAATCAATTCAGTTTCGTTACATCTATACCGTAAATGTTTTAAACAGCCTTATTTAGGCAAGGGAGACCAAAGTTAATAAAAAAATGGCACATAACTCAGTGTTATCCATTCGAGCAGGGTACCGACCGTGCGAGACCCTCGTTGGTAGTAAAGGTCGTTAAACACCATCTAGTTGTAGCAGACAACTGTTTCCCACCAATATTCTGCTCGTGAAACTTAGCCAATACAAATTGTGCTATCATCAAGTACACACTGCATGAGATATATTCAAATAATCAAACTGTTTTTTTTTTTAATTATACACTCCATACTTAAACGTAGTCTAAATGTGACCATGCCAACAATCAGAATGATCAGGGTAATCGGGCCGCTGGGATTTATTATTATTTTTTTTTTTTTTTATTGAATCATATTCATTTACTGTTTTGGGCATTTTCTTGTGTATATTTAACAACTTCTTTTGATATTACATATTATATAATATATTATGTAGATAAACGAAAATTACACCTCGAAGCAATTCTAAGGCGCAAATCTTTAATCGAGAAATTACCGAATATTATTTCTTAAACTGCAATCATTTATATTTTATAAACAAACTGTTGAACCTTGTTATTACATTTATTTTTTTTTTTTTTTTCTATAGTTGAAATCATTTGAGCGGAAATGTCAGTTTTACTATATATTTTCATTTTCATTTTTTCTCTCTTATTCTTTGACAAAATGATATGTTTTAGCAACTGCATACCACATATTATACAGTCATTTTCTTCTGTCAGTAATACCATTGGAGTGATTGTCATAATAGAACTACAAAACTGTGACAGTTTATTTGTCCTTAATCTGAAATACAAGACAAGACAAGACAAGACACATCACATAATTTTAAATTATATACTTAAACACAGATGTATTATATCATATCCGCTTATGTAAATGATGGATTGGTGTAATATGTCAAACATTACATGCATAGCAGGTCAAGAACATGTTGATATGAAAGGAATATGGATTCTTTTTTCTTCGAAACCAATACGATGAGTTCAATTTTAGGATGCTTGTTTAGGCCGTTAGTTTTTTCGTTCGAATTTTTTATATTTGTCATTTCGGGGTCTTGTGTGACTTACTATGCGGTATGGGTTTTGCTCATTGTTGAAGGCCGTACGGTGACCTATAGTTGTAACATTTATGTCATTTGGTCTCTAGTGGAGAGTTGGCTATCATACCACATCTTCTTATTTTCATATCGTTAATCGCAATAGGTCAAAATAAACTGTATCAACCAAAGCATAGATGCATTAAGCTATATACAGTCAAAGTATTTGTAGTGTAGTTAACGAAAGGTTTACAGGAAATAAAAGACTTTACGCTTTTGTTTGTTAAATGCCAGTAGGTTAAACAAAAATTCCCAAAGAAACATAGACATGATAGAGATAGTAAAGTTTGTAAAATAGCTAGATGACGAGGAACACGTTTTCCTTCACTGACAAATTAGAAGCTATAGTCGAAAACTTATAAATGAGATTGAAAATGAAATTTGGTGCGTACATGTAGTTGTAATTAATGTATAGTGTTTTGATACGTCTTGTCTGACACGTACGGGTTTTTTTAGCAATAAATTTCAGATCGGGATGATTAGTTAAAACTATATTGTATGTTTAATCTTCTGCTGTAAATATTAAGATGAACAATTTCTCTATCTTGGCTTTCTAAATCTATTGAAACATCTTTAAGGACTTTTTTACTTTATTTTGTATTGTGTTGTTTTGATTTGTTGGTCTGCTGTCGCATTGATATTTAATCTCCACACGTATGTTTCCATTGATTAACTGTCATTAATATTAATTCACTTGCAAACTATATAAACACTTATAAACATTGTGTGGAGCCAAATTGTCATTTAGATACATGCACGGTATTTACATTTCAAGTAAAAACCCTTTGAGTCATTTAAGCATATCACATATATCTTCAAATCTTATTTCTTTTCAATCTTGTGCTATTCCATTGTGGTATATTATACTACTCTATAGTTCAGTTGTTGTTTTTTTTTATCTTAAATAACTGCGAGTTATTAAAATATCTGTCTTAAATTAAAAAAATAAATCAAAATGTGTGACGGAGATGAACAACCATTTTAATTAAACAAACCCGTTATTTTAATATCAGATGCAAATGATGCCATGTTCTACCCGTAATCGAGTACAACAGAAAAATGAATCCCCCTACCTTTTCCGATGGCAGTACTAATTTTTCTTATTTTGTTCTGATTTTTAATGATAAACTTACACATTACATGGTTAGTTCTTTTATTATTAGTAGCTTGAAAAATCAATTTGATAAAGATCATGTATTATGTCTGGTCAGAAGTCATCAGTGATATCCTGAGGTGGGATCGCCTTGAAGAGACACCATGACCTTCCTTGTTCTTTTTTTTTAACTGATGTAACTGATTTGATATTTTCCAGTTTTATCCTGCTTTAACTTTATCCTTAGTATAAAATTATTTCATAATTTTTTTTTTTAATATAAATATCTGACAAATGCACGTAGAAATACGCACAAAATAAGCATTTAATGTACTAATATCTTGCAATTTAACTGGAACCTTGGTAAACAAATTGTTTCCGATCAATTTGTGCTGATTAAAGATTTTCCCCAATTACTATAGGTTAATTGCCAAATGTGTTTATCTCCATTTTCTACAAATTTTTATGTACACTTCTAAGATGTTCTCTATACTTACGCATGCATGAAATATTATGGACATTTTGCTTTCAAATAATCACTTGTGAATGAAAAAAAAACAAGAAGTAAGTCTCAATTCTTTTAATGTCTTAAAATTTATTTTGTTTTTAAGCGTTTTGTGGATTTATTTTCTTTATCAGATAGTCAATGTCTACCATTTGGGGATCAGTTATTTGCTATGATGCAAAGAATATTTTTTCAACTGTATAGATTGTCAATGTTGTAATATGAAATCCGCATCAATCGCATAGAAATGTTCAGGCTGTATTACACATGGTATTGACAGAATTTAATACTTATTGTCATAGTTATAAGTTGTTTTTTTTTTTTTTTTTTTTTTGAGGAACTCGATCTTTAATCTCCCGCCGTTAGATTTTCAAACAGATTTAACAGTGTTTTTAAAATATATTTTTCTGTGATTTTGTATAATTTGCAGTCTTTAATTTGTTAACATAATATATATACTGTACATAAATTCGTCATTGACCAACACATGCATTATTTGATATGTCGTAGACTGATAAAATAGTGACAAATATATTATCTTTCTTGTGCATTACACCCGACTTTAAAAAATTATTTAGTCAAATTTGATCTATCTACTCCTTGTGTATATTAATACCCGTTGTCAAGGGGTTCGAAACCATCCCTACTCCTTAGCAACTCCTCTTTTGAAAACAAACGGAGGACTTAGAGACTTTTATATTTTGTTATGCATTAACATGATATTATTGTTTTGAAAAGTATTGATTTTTAATTATAAACCTTTCTGCATAACGTATAAATTAAAGGATTGGATATTCATGAACCATATTCATTCACGTATACACATAATTGCTAATTTCTCGCACTCAATTTATTTATGTATTTGATAGATATAAGAAGATGTGGTATGAGTGCCAATGAGTCAACTCTCCATCCAAGTCAAAATTTATAAATGTAAACCATTATAGGTCAAAGTACGGTCTTCAACACGGAGCCTAGGCTCACACCGAACAGTAAGCTATAAAGGGCCCCAAAATTACTAGTGTAAAACCATTCAAACGGGAAAACCAACGGTCTAATCTATATAAAACGAGAAACGAGAAACACTTATGAACCACATCAACAAACGACAACTACTGAACAGCAGATTCCTGACTTAGGACACGTGCAAACAAATGCAGCGGGTTTAAACGTTGTAATGGTACCAAACCTTCACCCTTTTCTGAAACAATAGTGTAACATCACAACATAGAAAAACACACTATAAAATATCAACTGAAATAGCTTAACTCAATCAAAGGACATATTAACACCATTGAACATACACTGAACAAATAAATTTAACCTATGATACAATGTAAATTCAAAATAAATAAACTAAGGGAAGAATAATAAAAGTAACATGTTATATCGGTATGAAATGTTAAACAATTTAAGAAAAACAATATCCTCGAACAAAATTTACAATAACTTTAAACACAGGTAAATAAAATAATTTTGTTGTTAGGTATACGTATACAGTTACAATAGAGAAAGGAAATATTTTAACAAAATAAATAATTTAGATATTCATAGTACGAAGTGGAAATTTGTATTAGTACCAAACACTTATCAAAGCTGGTATATAGACCAGATATAACCCTGAATAACATTAAATAACAAAAAGCATTACAATTAGTATCAACAGGTCAAATAAACAAGAAAGTACGATTTGAGAGTACTCGCAGTTACTGACAGCTAGTTAAAAGCCAAAACAATTAATAATAAAAAATCATGCATCAGAGACTAAAATCAACTAAAACACATCCCAGGGATTTAGTATTTTAACGTCATGGACAGTCAAAGAAGACATGACTAGTGCAATGCCAAAAATAAATGTATCGACAGACAGTAGGATAGTTAAGAGTTTAACCTCTTTATAGATCAAAATGATCGTGGGTGTGTCTTTAAACATCCCGTTTGAAAAGAATACAAATTTAGTTATGTTTTAATTTGCTGATGACAAAATCGATATTAGTGCCAATGTAAACTATATTCAAAGATCTAATTACAACATTGGTAAGATAACCTGAACTAATAAGTTTATTTAAAGGTTCGATGAGTTTACATGAATCATAAAGTGATTTCCGCGCTTTAAGTACAATATTACCGTAAAATTTAGGATGTGAAATACCGTTTTTAATCAGTTTTCTACAGGTACAGCCAAATTTACTAATCAAATCTTTGTATCTATGAAAGAACTTAGTAAAAGTTTTACGTAATTTATGGTAACGAAATCCCTGACTTAATAATTTACTAGTGATGCATTGATTACGTTCGTTAAAATCTATGACATTACTACACCCACGGGCATAACGAACGAGTTGGGATATACACACCGTATGATGGAGCCAAAGGAACATCGCCTTTTAAAAAGGAAAATTAACAATAGGGAATGAAAAATCGTCTCTTTTGTCGTAAATTTTCGTATGGAGTTTTCCTTTAGAGATTGAAATGTCCAAGTCCAGAAAAGGACAACTACTGCTGTTTATGTTAGATTTAGTTAAAGTAAGTTCTATTGGGTAAATTTCGGTAGTATATTTAGAGAACTCTGGATTATTTAACGAAAAATATCATCTAGATAACGGAAGGTATTGTTGAATGTATCAACCAAATGTAACAATGACGTGTCTTTACTGAGTTTGGTCATAAACTGAGATTCATAGCAATACAGGAATAAATCTGCTATTAAAGGGCGCAGTTAGTGCCCATAGGAATACCTACTACCTGTCGATACACTTTATCGCCG
>JAASAO010002604.1:0-12858 GCA_017311375.1 Mytilus coruscus
TAAAAAATATACAATTTAACAACTGCACTTTTCACAGCGTAATCACATTTGAGCGTACGTTCAATTTATTGTTTTGTAATTTGCATGGCTACACTTCTCATTGAACTTTGGGGGCTGTCCTATTCATTATGTTTGCAAAAGGTTTTAAAATTGATGATCGACTTATATGTCTTTTTTTTTTGTTTGTTTCACCGGCGACACAAGATGGAAACTAGCCAGAATGTTACATGCATACGACGTTTTGAAGGAATGATTTTCATCAGACATGGACTTCCATTTTGGATAAGTTGAGAGTGTGGTATGATTGAAGTTTGCAAAGGAAATAGTATTGGTGATTACTGTCTGTAATTTCTCATTGAAAATTGAAATGGGCACTGGTAAACTTGGTGTAAAATGAATTAGAATGTTTAACATGACAGTACTTGTCAGCAGTTATCAAATTTTTTTGTGGTGTTCAATTATCTCATGGGTTCGTCTTCCGACCGACACTAAACCCATGCAGAAGTAGGGTGTCCGTTTGGGTGTGTGGGATGTTTAAATTCACAACCATTTCCCGTCAGATTAAAGACGTTTACTCCAATGCACCGTGTAGGGAGGGTGCCATGCTCTCTGCACGTTAAGAACCCTTGCAACACCTCTTTGAAGGTTTGGTAGGCGGTCTGTTGCAAGGGTTTGCTTTCTGTCCCTATACAATATACCTCATTTTCAAATGGCATTTCAATTCCCCGACTTTCATCCAGGTCGACCCTTACCGAAAATCTTTATATTGTATTAGTCATGGATTTATCTCGTCTTTTGTTACTGGACTTAAAGCATACAACAAATAATAATTCTGACATGATCATGAGTTCTATAATACTACCAACCATTTCATATTCCTATCCATAGTCTCCAATTTTATCTAATTGATGTATGGAAGGAAAATAGTTCCTGAACGAAATTGATCAATATGCTGAGTTTGATATTCCACTCAAAACTCGCTATAAATGTAACCCATGTCGATTTTATTCTAGAAACAACGTTGACTATTGTCAATATTAGTTGAACATCCGTGTATAAGTAAAACTTGTGTAATTGATGTATTGATATTTTTGTTATTTTGTCAAAGAAAGCAATTTAAAAAGTAAAATAATAAAAATACCGAACTCTGAGGAAAATTCAAAACGGAAAGTTCCTAATCAAATGGCAAAATCAAAAGCTCAAACACATCAAATGAATGGATAACAACTGTCATTTTCCTGACTTGGTACAGGCATTTCCGTACGTAGAAAATTGTTGATAAAACCTGGTTTTATAGCTAGCTAAATCTCTCACTTGTATGACAGTCGCTTAAAATTCCATTATATTGACAACGATGTGCGAACAAAACAAACAGACATAATAGGTAAAAATGTAAAAAATAGGGGTACAGCAGTCAATATTGTGTTATAATCTTAATCACTATAAAATCAAACAAATATGTCATCAAAGAAACACAAAAAGGCATATATGTTGTCTCATTGGCACTCATACCACATCTTCTATCTTGTCTTTCTTAGCACAAATGAAAGACAAAAATACAAAAACTATCAATCAACAATGTGAAATGTTACTCAAAATGTTTTGCGAATGCTATAGTAGCATGGCGAATTACAGAATGAATGTAGGTCTTTTTGGAAAAGAATCGGGACATGAATTGCAAAATGTTATCGTTTGCCCTGCGTAGATTTAATTCGACAAACGAAAAAAAAAACTAATCAAAGGAATAAGTTTTACTTTCTTTAAGTAAGGTAATAATCTGTATTGTACTAGAAATAAACTTAATATTCAGCAAAACTTTTTTGAATGTAACAATATCTTTATTGCAAATTTGCTGTAACAATTTACTAAGTTTACAGCTTTTAGCTTAGTATCCCTCGTGTTAGTTTACTTAATAGTTAAGGGAAGCACTATTTGGTTAGATATAACTGCTTCATGATATTAGTATTTATAATATAATTCATTCCATAAATGTATTTGATAAATTATTGTGATTATACATGCATATCTTTGTTAATGTTTCTTTTGTTCTTTTGTTTATTTATATAACTTAGTTTTCCGGAATCAACTATACAGCAACACTTATTCTGGAATCGTGGTAGGAAAAGGTAGTTTCGCTGGTAAATTACTACTTCCAACTAATTTAACGCCAGTGTTGGGCCTGGTTTGTCGCAGACATATATCTTTTCTGTTGTAGTTCCAAAATTTTTGCTACATAAAGAGTCCGGTAATTAATCCCGAATATCTGCGTAATAAAACATACCATGGTTGCATGTTTCATGTATATCCCCTAAATTAGATTTGTATATGGGTCGTCGAGACGACAAATAAAAAAACAAAACAAATTAGCTCAGGGTAGTCATACATAATATGGATAGATCTTGTAATTGGAACCTTGGCTTTGTTTTCATTAAATGTCTATTTAAATATGCTGCGATACATGGATTTCCAAAATATGATTATTATTGGGTCATTTTAGAGTCTCTTGCATGCCATACAGACTTAGACAATAAATAGATGTCTAAGCAATATGAAATATCAAAATCTTCAGAATCTATCAAAGATCTGTGATCGGATGAGACCTACCGAATTAGACTGATCACCTGGTTTGTACTTATGTGAGCAACATACAGGTGTCACATATGCATGATGAGCATGATCTGTTTACCCTTCGAGAACACCAGAGGCCACCACCGGTTTTCGGTTGGGTTCGTGTTACTTACTACAAAAGTTCCTAGTTTTCTATATTGTGTTTTGTGTACTGTTTGTCTCTTCGTTGTTTTTGTTTGTTTCTTGGTGTGGCATTGTCAGCTTGTTTTAGAATAAAGAGTTTAAACATCCCGTTGGTATCTGTATACTCGTTCTTTCACCTTGGACAGGCATATTATATAGAAAGGTTGAATAAGAAGAATCTTAACATATCTATACAATTAATACCGGAATACCTCTACACTCTGAGTCAAATATCTGTAAAAATAAACGTATCTACAAAACAAAGTTATATGGTTTAAAAAAATACTGACATTTACTGAAGCAATCTCAAAGTTTTTAACTTTTTGATCGTCTAACCCTCTTAATGGACTTTCTTTAATTAATACAGATTTGCA
The DNA here is from genome assembly GCA_017311375.1 of Mytilus coruscus. Taxonomy (NCBI): domain Eukaryota; kingdom Metazoa; phylum Mollusca; class Bivalvia; order Mytilida; family Mytilidae; genus Mytilus; species Mytilus coruscus. The sequence continues at coordinate 3,126 of JAASAO010002604.1, forward strand.
AAAAACAGAACAGGAGGACATGATACTATGCAAAGCACAGAACAAACAGTATGGCATGTTAATGTAGTACAACACACATAAAAAGAGAAAAGTTTGAACTTGTCTTGCTTCAAACAAGTTGATTAACAAATTGGTGTTTATCCCCAACAATATCATGCCAGATGCAGTAATAGAACAGTTTAACTATGACTTTTATCGGTTGTTGAATGCATTGTTTTGTGTGCTGATTATGATGGCCTGTATAAAGTTATTTAAAGCTTGCAATAACCTTTCAATTTTCAAATATAATGAATTCCGAAGAGATACATATTGTTCTAGTTTGAAAGCTAAGGAATACTCCAAAATTTGTTGAGAAATAATCAGTCGTCATTGTAATGCGTTACGTGCATTTTAGGAATTCATGTTTCTGTCAAGCGTTCTTAATCTGTTAATTTGGATATTTGGTTTCAAATCGGTAAATCCAAAGTATGCCAAACTAGATAAGGACACACAAAGCCGCGATTTCCATCATTCTGTTCACCCAAACAATCCAGTCCTAGTCCAGTTATTAGTCATAGGTGCTTTAAATATTAGATCGGGCGAATGCGCGAAGTTCATAAAACTACCGTTTTCAGAAATGAACCTGATTGAACCTATAAACCAGTATAAGTTCATTTCTCCCACTTTCATTGTTTTTCCTAAAATTTATGACCAGGAATACAGAAAACACAATTTACATAATGCAGAATACGTTGATGATTTTACTTTCTCAATTTCTAACTTTTCATTGTAGTGTTGCAACATTCCAACTGTAGTACCTTCGAATAATCTTAATAAAACAAAAATATGGTATATCGTCAATGCGACAACAACGATACAACATAACCAGAAGATAGTCTTCGACAATAAACAGGTGTCTCTACGATATCTCAAGCTCTAAATCATCACGATTCTACAAAAGTTGTGAATAAACTTAAAGAAAACTATCAAATATTTGTAATTAACATTCCATGCTCCAATTAACAAATTCTCGAAGAAAAGTGAAATATACATATCTCAAAGTTTATAACATATTCCAAGGCTTATCCTTTCATGATTTCCTCGAATAACGAGAAAGCTTTAGAACCATTGTTTTTAGTGGAAAAATTGAAACGATAACCTCGACGATTTCACGGACTCAATTTAATTTGTTTGACGATTATGACAAAAATGTCTAAGGTGACCAATAATATGTTCCACGTCCTGCGTACCAATTTCGGGACAATATCAAATATCATTTATCTATTCAGCTGTTATATGCAAAAAACACAAAGTAGGGTGTTGCAGTAACTACTTTCCCTTCCAGATTATCTGGGCTTTTGATAGGGATGTGGTTGTTTGTTTACGTCTGTTGGTATAAATACTTGGTCAAGGTGTAATCTGCTTTTCTTTTACTTACATTATGTGTAGGCCAAATTGATATTTGATTCCTATTTTTAATGGCCAAAAGTCCGGTACATTATATAATTAGTTACAATATCCAATAATGCGGCAAGTAAATGTAAAGTGACATGCAAACAATCCGCATCTGTATAAAAACGCAATAACCACGACAAATGTGAAGTTTTACAATGTTTTACAAGTCAAATCATTAAAGAATGACAGTTTGCAAGAGTTTGCACAATTGATAAAATAACATTTCAAGTAAAATGTCAAAATAAAATCAAAGAAAGTTTAAAAAGGAGAAGTATCAAAACTTAAAAAACTAGCTGTATTCATTTATATGGGAATACACGTGCTCAGTATACTGGTTTTCAAATTGTTACTCTGTTGACAGCGGTGTGTTTATTACAATCCTCTGTGGTTTTCACAATTGTACCATGGCTCATTGATTTTGTAGTGAGGCAACCAATACGTTTTGACAAAATCAGACAATCGTATGGATTTTGATCTGAATACGGTGAACCACTCTTTCTTACTGATTCAACAGTAATGAATTTACATTTTCTACGAGGAGGAACTAACGAGTGATATGGATTTAGATATCCTTCGACGTCTTCGCTCGGTTTGCCATGGGAACCTTCTGTCGAATCGCTATCACTTTCTTCAAATTGAATATTATTTTGAAATTCTGTCTCGTCTATTTCTTCATAATCATGATACAAAAGATTGAGTGCGACTGCTTCAACTGCTTGGTTCGAATCAGGATTATTTAATGCATTCACTGGTGGTTATCACAGCGTCGGACATTCGGGTCCGTTTTTTAACCAATACGAAAGAAGTACACATACAAATTATAATCAGACTGACACCACCAGCTGTTACGTACAGGTAATTAAGTCTTGGCCAACTGTTATTTGTAAATCTTTGTATGTTGTCAACTACAAAATATTAAAAAATATATACGGCAAAGCTTACAACCTGTAGGGTATAAGCAATACGTGGTTAATTCGATTTCCTGAAAGCATAATTGAAACCTGATTGTATAAAATGTTAGCTTTTTCGCTAACTAAAAACCTTAATATAGCATTTAGCAAAAATGTACAACTTTATCAATTCAGGTGCACATTTTAAAAGTAATTTAGAATCATGAGGTACAACTAACTGGTTTGCTGCAGGCCGGCGACTACCTTGGAAACAGTTGACGCAGTTTCCTCACCTGAATTTTAATGTCATATACAAGTATATTTTTGTTTTAAAATTTTGTGAAATATTAGTTTTGATAGCTATTTTAGTTTTTAATCTAAATGAAATGAAAGCAAGTGAGGATATCATTTTTTGCAAGAAGCACAGCTTAGACAACGTTAATCGTTGGACCATTCATTCGAGTTGGTACGTGCAATGTTTGGGGCACATGTAATGTATAAGGGGTAGATATTATCAAGCTGATTCAAATGGCTATTTAAACCTGTGAATGTTAAATAGTAAAATGACTAGAAAATAAAAATAAGAAGATGTGTTATGACTGCAATACACCTTAATGGGAATCACGGAATGTTTGCTCAAAATTCAACGCAAATAAAGAAAACGAAATAACTTAAAAATGAAACAAGTTTATTCTTTAATACATTGTATGAATATTGATACAAAGAATACAAGTATAAAACATTAGATAAATAATAAATAATACATGGAATTCTTGTCAATAATATAATGTTACAATATATGACTTGTAATGAAGGTCATTACAAAACAAAAAAAAAAAAAAAAAAAAAAAAAAAACGGGTAGGAAAAGGTCAGCCAACGGCTACGTAATAAGGAAGACCTGCTATAAATGTTCATGAAAAGTTCATAAATGAATATGTTTTAACTTACTGTATTGTGTCGTTTGTAATAATTTACAAATATAGGTGCATTTACTTTGTTCATAGAAAATTTGTCAAAAATGTACTTTCGGGAATCGTCTAGAGATCTAAATAATGCAAAAGGAAAGAAAAGCCATACCCTTAATCTTGATATTTCAACTTTGCCTATTAAAACCCATTCATGCACAAGTTATAATTTGTAATATGTGTTACATGTAACCAGATCTATTATTCATAGCACTCTCTCTATCTAGTTTTATATTTTGAATATTTTTACATAATCTGTATGACAAGCCTTATGACGATTAACATGGTCTGAGCGATACTTAGGTTGAAATTGGTCATATAAATTTTGTTTTACACAAACACTAAGCCGCTTAATGCTAAGTGAGTATGTGACAACCAAAATATCACGACAATTATCAAGAATGATTTTCAGGAAATTAACCTTTTAAGACATGTAATTATTCTGTATTTCTTTTTCAAACTGATACAAGATGTTTGATACATTTTTCTTGTCATAAATAATTATAGACCAATAGTTTACCATACGCATTATCATATAAACTAATATAGGATAGACACCAAGCTCACAATATACATGTGCAATACAGTTGGATTTACCACAAAACACAACATTGGTTACCAGTATCTCAAAAAGAACACCTTGTATTTGTATTTATTTAGTTGTTGTGTCGTTTTGTTAATTATTTCGTTTTGATGCTGTCTCAATGACGTTTACAGATACAACACTGTTTTTTCTACATGTAGCGTATATCCAAGACAAAAAAATCATCATAGATCCCTGGATTAAAGTTTTGTACGCTAGAAGTCTACAAAAGACTCATCGGTGACGCTCGAATCACAAAAGTTAAAGAGGCCAAATAAAGTAATATCTTATCGCTTGACTTGACCTTGTGAGTGCATGATCCGAAGTTTGATCAGTCCACAAAATCAACAATCTAGAGGAAGAAAATGAGATTTAAACACGGTAAGAAGTTTTATAAATATACAGACAATGGTTTTCATAGCGTGCAAACATTTTTTTCTCGCAAGATTATTTTGTGATAAATCTGCAATGCTTAATCTTTTATAAAAAGAAAACATCGAAATATGCATGCATCTTTTCGATTATTTGAACATTTGCTTTGTTTTCAAATAAAATGTTGGATATACTTATATAACAGAACATGTTATATTAAAAGCAAATCATTTTAAACTTTAATAAGAGAAACTAAAATGACATGTGAGAAGATCTGTGTATAGTGATTATTGATAATCCCGATGAAGAAGAAAAGACAACAACCGACCAAAGTCATAAGTTTCCAGAAATGTTTGTCTTTATATACGGTTCGATTTTATCGTGTTCCTATAAGAAATTAAATCAGTATCGGTTCACAAAACTTTCGACTTATATGTTGTTTTTTTTTTCCGTGAGTGTAGCATTGTAATTCTAAGCTTATCTATAACATTGCTGATTACTTGTTTTTTTTTAATATTGTTTATTTGGTAGTAAGAAATGGTCGGAATTTGTCATTAAGACAACAAACAAACAAACAACATCAACAATTACATGTATGACCATGTGGAATTTGTCACAACACTATAGTCGCCGTCATGTAAAATTGGCACCATGTTTTGGGTCGAAAATTTTTAAACTATCAACCGCATTCATTCGAGATGACGTTTTTCAATTAGCGGAATCGAAAACCTTTTAAAAAAACCAGTACTGTCCTACCTTTTATTGTGATTGCACTGTATAATCCTGACCTTCACATTATCCAAGATTTATTTCATTGTAAATCAGCCATCTTGGTTTCTATGAGGATCCTTTATTTACATAACATTCGTTACTCTCCGGTAATAATCGTGTCATCGATGTGATACAGTTTCCCGCGCTTTTTGAATGTTAACAATAAATATGAAGGAAAGATCCGGATGCTTCCGAGAAAATAGACTGCACGTGGAACTCCACGGCAACACTTCCGGTAATAACAATGTCGGATTTCACCATTGAAAGTAATCGGGGATTATGTGAAGGTCAGGATTATACAGTGCAAGCACAATAAAGGGTAGGACAGTAGTTGATTTTTGGAAAGATATTTGATACCGCTAATTGAAAAACGTCATCTCGAATGAATGCGGTTGTTAGTTAAAAAAATTTCAAACCAAAACACGGTGCCAATTTTACATGACGGCGACTATAAATAATACTAATTTAAAAAAAAAGAAAAAAAGTTAATAAACAAATACTGGCATTACTGTAGAAAACAAAATGTCAGCCACAAGCAATCAACACTGCACAATTTCAATCCATCATCTTTTACGTTGATCATCGTTAATCTATTCATCAATTTCAAATACAAAATGTACATGTATACAAGTTAAAATGCGTACAATTAATGAAAGAATCTATTCATCTGTATTGTTTTTTGCACATCTAAGGTAGGTGCACGTAGCAACAATTGTATGCATAAAATCTTTGCCATTTAGTTTATTCCATTTCTTTTTCATGCCATGTCATTGTGTTAGTATACAACTGCATTATGACAGTGGATTTCTTTTAATTTCCGAGGTTAAGAACGTTGTTGTCATCAATTAATTCATATGCGCCTCCTCTGTTGTCTACTTCAATAAACACACTAGGCTGCATTGATCGTGCAATAATTGGCGGAGGAGTCGAATCTATTACCCCATATTTTGGAAAACTTTGCGGTACATTTTTTTGCTTATTTTGGTATTTATAAACTGCAGCAACTGCGCATAACACCATTATGATGAGACCGGCGAGGATCATGTAGATAAGTAATGCATAGTTTGTAGATGCTGTACGAAGTTAAAATTGTTATTTTATTTGAATAGATATTAATAAGATGAACACTTGATAACATATTACATAATTGTTCATTATATGTTCTTTCATCTAATCATTGTATTTTGTGAACAAAATACATTTAGTGCACAAATTTTACAAGATATTATTATTTACATGCACGACGTTATGATGCATATGTGCAATCAACATATAATCTTTGCGACGGATATTTCAGGTTTATAAAGCATGAATTAATTTTAAACAAATGTGTTAACCTAGAAGGTAGAGTGAATGTTTAAGTAAGTGTTATGTCTATTTGTTTGTGGTTTGAATTCTATTTTTATTTTCTCTATGTATGAAAAAAGTTAAGATAATTAATCAGCTAGTTCATTTATATGATTTGTAGTTTAAAGCAACTACACGCACAAGATTTATTTGTATTTACACAGTTTTGATTTAAAGAAAACCCGACCATTACAAACCCAACTCTATATTCATATTATTGTAATGGTTAGAAAAAAAAAACATAAAATAACACCATTACAAACTCAATCCCGATTTTATATTCTATTGAAATTTACCTGTGATAAAATAAACGTAACAAAAAATACTTCACTTGTTGTGGCGTTGATACATTCGTGTGACTCACAGTTCATAATTCTATTTTGATGTACTGGTGTACTATCGTAAATTAATGGGAGCTGTCCGTTGTTATTCTCTGATTTACATGTTGAGATGTACTATTATATTATTTATTTATGTATTTCTCTGTCCTGAGTGTTCTTGTGTTAATTTGTACTATATTCCTGTCACGTAATTTTGTCATTTTCGCGGTATTTTTAACATTGCCATATAAGCGGGAGGTTTGGCTAGCCATAAAACCAGGTTCAACCCACCATTTTTTCTTAAAATGTCCTGTACCAAGTCAGGAATATGGCAGTTGTTTCAAATAGTCCGTTTTTATGTATGTTGGCGTTAGTTTTTGTAGTAGTTCAGTGTTTCTGTTGTTCCATTGTTTTTCTCTTATAGTTGATGTGTATCCCTTGGTTTTGGTTTGTGACCCGGATTTGTTTTCGCTTAATCGATTTATGATTATTAAACAGCGGTATACTACTGTTGCCTTTATTTAATATAACAAAACTACGTTTTGCAAGCATGGGCATTTGTCTCTGTTAGATGAATAGACCAATATATTTCTTTACTTAACACCAAGTTCTCATCTCATCATTTTTAGTTATGACACTCGGTAGAAATTTTTTTTCAATCCCACTGGCGTCTATAGCCTATTGCAAATTGTTGTGTCATATATCTACTCCTATTTGTCAATAAAACGCTAAACAACACGCCTAGCTTTAATTGCGACACTTATTTCTAGCAGACCTGTGTACACAAGGTAGATGTAGATATGTATGTATCAAGTCAGAAATGTTGTCTGTAATTATTGCTGTCTGTTATAAAACAGTTGTTTGATCTATGTATTATTTATCCATAACTTGAATCGACTTATTGCAATTGAGCGTACCATTTCATGTTTATAATTTTATCATGGCTGTATGCATAAACGTGACATTATGTAGACCTGTTTAGTTGCCTCATTTTGTCACACCACTATCAACTATGAAATGCATGTATTATCATACTGTGAAAGTACTTTAATTCGTGGGTATCAATTTTCGTGGTTTGAGCAACATTTACATGTTCGTGGGTTTTAAATTCGTGGATTTTAGTTTTCTAAAAAAAAATTGAAAAGTAAAGCAATTAGAAACGAAGGTTACAAATTGTCTGGATTGAAGGAAATTGCAAAGTAAACAGATTAATAAGCATCAAAGGTGTTAATTAGGCCATAAATTAAACATGTCACCTACAGAAAACAGTAACATAAACAAATGCTATCAACGTATCTTGTATTGTAAAATTATTCTTATCAAAAGAAAGCAAGCATGAAAAATTATTATTTCTTATACATACGAGAACTAAGAGGATATAAAATGAACACTTTATCATAGCATATCAAAACATGAAACCTGACATTCATCGATCAACAATATTTTTTTATGAGAATTAAAAGATCAAAAGTTGTACAGTTTAGGTTTTTAAAGATTAAATTGGTATAATCCTGCCTGCAGTTGTAGTTCATAGTGAGTTTGCCCTGTTACTACTATTATTATAGTATTATCAGATTTGGCGATATTCAATATATTCTCAAACTCATATCAGTAGTCAAACCTACATGGGGATCTTTCCATGTCTTGATTTGGACAACGGTTGTTTTATTTCGTTGGCCACTTAAATTCGTGGATATAGTCACCCACGAAACCACGAAAATTGGTTCCCACGAATAAAAGTACTTTCACAGTAATAGAAATTCATCAGTTAATAGTTGAATTGAAATGGTTGGCTTTCAACATAGAGGGATACGAAAGTCTACAATTTGCCCAGTATGACATCATTTTTAATAGTCGGAATTTAGCATGAACCAGTGTAAAGAAAGTCGATATTCATTGATAACTATCCTGTATTGACATTGATAAGTAAAATATTAGTTGTGGTTCTCACCTATATATCTTGTGTGATTTGCACCCAATCTTCTCTCGTTTTCTCCTGTTGACTGATTTTGGTATTCTATTGAAAATAATCTAGTATATTTAAACAAAGTTATCTGACTACCACAGCACATACACAACTAAAATCTTACAAACTTGATATATTCTTCTTGGACACATATTATCAACTTTCAGCAGATAAATGCAATGACATAGAAATTATTTGGCCATTTTTATATTTCTTATTCAAATAAAGAATATCTATATATGAAAACGTTACATGCCTGTTTCATTAGAATCCGTTAATTCGATTGGCCGTTAACAATCGCGAGTCTCTCCAATATCATATTTTATTTCCGTATAAAATACACGTGCTATATATACATTCGTGTGCTAAAACAATGCATTGAAAACCAAACGAAAAAGCTTGACATAACTCTTAATTTCATGGTTGTGGCATAAAGATAAAATTATAAGAATTAAATGCTTCTTTTTATAATTGTATAGGGCTGTGCATGTTATAGCGTTGATCGGGCGCACATTTGTAATATGAAGCGCTTTTGAAACCCTATAAAATTATAAAAAAGAAGCAATCTGTTCTTTAATAAACTACATCCGATATCAACTCTGATAAATCCACTTTGAATAATTAGAAGAAACGACTAGCAACTCAAAAATGACAAGATGAAAGTGACAAATGTCAACTTTTAACTGAGAAATATCAACTTGGAAGTCAGAAATGTCATGTTGGAAATTTGTAATTTTAACAGTAAAATGTCCCCAGCTGTCTTTTGTAGATATTTTATAAATATGCCGTCCTATTATAGACATCAATTAATACACTATAATACAGTCATTATCTGCTAAGGACATCTGAAAGGATTATTACTATCGTAGATTTATTCGACACCGATTGTAAAAATGAAACAAATGCACATTTATCTATCTAAAACTATGATTCAACTTAAGACCGCTAATTATTTTGACTTGCATAAACATTCCAAAATCTGATGTTTGAAAAGACCGTTTAAGACAACATGTATATTATTTATCGACCGAGTCATATGTTAATATTGCTTACGCATAACAGTCGAATGTTCACTCAATGTTCC
>JAASAO010003756.1:0-12151 GCA_017311375.1 Mytilus coruscus
TGTAGGCTTTACGTTGTTTTTTCACATAAATTATCTATATCCCTATTAGCCCAAGGCTTTATCAGCTTCTGCAAACCAAAATACAATACGAGATTTTCGTCTTCAGATAATTTTATAATTCCAAAACCAAAAACAGAGTTGCATAAGTCTAGTTTCTCGTACAATGGACTAAAAGTATGGAATGCTCTTCCTAATATAATTTAAAATCAAACACAGTATTATAATTTAAACATAACTACAAATCTATGTACTTTTAACATTACCATGATATTTGTACTGTAATGTCATGTAATAATTGTTTATTGTACTTAAATTGTATTGCATCTTTATTTATCATTATTATTGAATATGTATTGTTTATTTTTTAATGTAATTATTATTGTAAGAGAGCCTTATTGAAAATTGGTATTATCCAAATGAGTTGTCTCTCTATATAAAGATATTATTATTATTATTATTACCCAGCAATCGACTGTGCATGATGCCAAGCTTGAACTGTAATTTAGCAAATTAGGTTCTATTCTCAATCTTAAATTTGAACAGAAATCAAAACTTTTGAAGGATGGAAAATAGGACTGATATTGCTATAAGGCACTTAGTCGGCTTGGTATTATAAGATGATCAATTCAATTCAATTCAATCCAGTTCCAATGACATTAAATGATTCACCAACAAAAGAACTGGAATGAGTCATGCAAATCAAATATTTGCTATATCAATTTAAAATATAAATTACTAAATAAGGAGTTGAACGTTATCGTAGCATCAGATCTTTCACGATCCTTTTCATGATCTTCAAAAGCGGTACTCGATCTTTCACGATCCAAAAATAAGTTTTTGTAAATATTTCCATTTTGCTAAATTTATGATTATACTAACACAAAATAACTGTAAGAACCATTTGAATCCTTAAAATAGAATGACATTTTGCAAAGAAAAGTTGTTTAGTCATTCAATTATGACAAAAATCTTGTTTGTTTACATATTTAATGTCATTGAAATGTCGAGGAGCAATCTGCCTTTTGTGTTTCTCTAAAGTACTGCATATTTTATTTATCATTCTGCACAGTAATATTGAGAAAATTGAATCATTTTGACAGACATAATTTTTGTTTCGAATTTGTTCCGAGTTTTGAAAATACAACAGATTTTTCAAAGGTTTTGATGTACAATTTCAATTAATTACATTCAAGATCCGGTACCTGATCTTTCACGATCTGATCGCAATTCTAGACCACCGTTAGGTATTCTTTCACGATCATTTCTCTCGATAAACCGAATGACACCCGTGTGATTGCGTAATTGGTAAAAAATAACAATGGCAGTGTTTTCGTTTATTGATTAAAATGTTTTTCAATGCACTTTTCATAAACTTGGGTTTAAAACTATGTCTACATATTATATAAGGTGAGGTAGCTACTTCATTTTAAATTTTATCATTCAGTCGAAGTCCTACAAAATGTCCCCAACGTCTTATTTTGTCATAATTTACATTATAACTGTTTTTGGGTGTTCCCAACAGAGGATTGATATGCATAAAACTTCCCTGTAAACTAAAATCCTAGATATTTTTCTTAAGACCCCAAATAATTTCGCACCTCGCTCCGCTCGGCGTAAATTATATGTTGCGCCCTTCTAATCGCAAATCCTGGATCCGCCCTTGGCCCCGGACTGCTGCGCCTAACAGAACACCCACGAATATGACATGTTTAACACGTACATACTCAATCGGCGAATATTGTGTAATGCATTTACAGTTGATCACAGTTGTTTCGTGTCTGTATGTCTCAATACTTATTGTAACTTGTATATTACCCTTGTTGTAACTTATTACCTTATTGTAACTTATATTACCCTTGTTGTAACTTGTATTACTCCTTGTCGTAACTTGTATTATCCCTTGTTGTAACTTGTATTACCTTATTGTAACTTGTATTATCCCTTATTGTAACTTTGTTACCCATTGTTGTAACTTATTACCTTGTTGATCTTTGAATGGTGTAACAATACTTGACATTTGAACTTTTAAGTGTACGTGAGATTTCTACATGCAGTCCGGCACGCAATACCGATATTAATATTAACGGGTTCGCTGGACTCCATTTCTAATTGTATTGTAGACCCGCTGTCATTTTTTGTGGCGTACGCTGGACTCAAGGGAGGGTTATCCCCTCTCCCAACATGTTTTTAGATTCCATCTCGGAAAACTAAGAACATACATTTTATTTAAAAACAAGTTTTGGTCTAGAAAAAACCTAAATTTGAGCAGATATAATCAATGACTCGCATCGCTCACATACTTGATAGTATAGTTGATAGAACAGTGTATTGATTGGGGTTCCTTAATTTACATTATATTCTTCATTTTGTTCGCTCATTAATAATTCTGTATATTTTTAAAATAATGTCTATTCTGTAATTACTTGTTTTGTTATCTGCAAATAGTTGCTTTTCTAATCAGTATATATTTACCCAATTCTTTATTTTTGCAGTTATTCTTTATATATTAGTCCGCGGTTATTCTCTATTCTTATTTTGTTGTTGCCCATTTTCACTATTTTTCTATTTTAAGCCCATTTTACTCTAATCTGTGAACCCCATTCACGCCCTTATGGAAGGCATACTTAATCAGAGCGGTATTTGTACTAAATGCTCACTATAAATGAAGTACAGGATGACATTTCTATTTTGTTATCCTTTAGTAAACAAATGACTATTAAGATTTTATCTCTGATAACTGTAAAAGAAAATTAAATTATGTGAACGGAACAAGCTAATCTAATGCGATGACAGTCATATTTTGGCTTGTCTTGCACGGTCCATTTAAAAACAACTAATCATTCTAGTAATCTTTGCTAATTGTTCGATATAACTCACTGCTCTTGATTTAAAAACTCGCTCATGTTTGATTTAAAACTTTTCCCGAGCCCATGTGCAGTGACTGGACTTTTGAAAAAGTGACAAACTTTTGCTTGGAACAGAGAACAATTCAATTTTACAAAAATGTACAATTGTTGACTTGGCCCGAGAAAACAGTGATTTCGTAGTGCATTTCTTTTAGGCAACTAATTCAATTTAAAAAAAATTGCACCTGCTCTATCTCAAAAAGATTTTTACAATGTAGTGTACTACTATTAGGACAAATAATATCAAAATTAAAGAAAAGTCTACCACCTCTAACTCAAAATATTGAAATTCTATGTAAATTTAAAATTTAACATGTAATTTCATCCCTTTACTTAATATTTCATGCAAAACTACAAACAGCAATAGACGTTTCTCAATTTATACTAGTAGACTATGTTTTTCTGTGTCGTTAAGTTGCTGTCATTGCATTATGAAAGTAAGGAGATGTGGTATGATTGCCAATGAGACAACTATCCACCATAGTTCAAAAAAGTGGATGTAAGCAATTATAGACAACCGTACGGTCTTCAAAATGAGAGAAAAACCTATACCGTAAATCTACAATTCACGATACCTGTCATAAAAGAATTAACTTTTCTTACTTTTAGTACAACTGTCCGTCCATCCTTGTTTTAGTTCATAACAGTAGACATGCTACGTATGTGACGTCACTGTAATGTTTCGGGTTTATTCACCTCGTGTCCTTTGGAGATTAAAATGACATAACAAAGATACAGTCAAGTCGTCACACACTAAAAAAACAGAGAAAAAAGAAGAAAAACAAACAGGATAACCCATTTGAAAGAAACAGAAGCAAATAGCCTCTGCAGACTGAAGTCTGGAACAGTTTACTTCTTCTTTGGTGTCTTCTTGGCTTTTGGTTTGGCTGCCTTCTTTTTAGCTGGTGACTTGGCTGCCTTCTTTGGCTTGGCTGCTTTCTTTGCTGCTGGTTTCTTAGCTTTAGGCTTGGCTGCCTTTTCTCTCAGCTGGTTTCTTTGCTGCCTTCTTTTTCTTATGTGTGCTCTTTGCCTTCTTAGGCTTGGCGGCCTTAGGTTTAGCTGCTTTCTTTGCCTTTGTTGGCTTCTTTTAGCTTGTTTTGCCTCTCCAATTCTGAAAGATCCGGATGCTGCAGTTCCTTGGACTGCTTCAAACTGTTGTTCTTAACTCCGGCTCTGAGTGCAAGTTTTAAATGAGCGTTTACTGACTTGGCATCTTTTCCGACGTTGAAGTTGGCCATGATGTACTTCAAAATTGCTTGCCTTGAGGAACCTCCACGTTCTTTCAAAGCGGCGATAGCTTTCCCAATCATCTCGCTGTATTTAGGATGTGCTGAAGGCTTCTTTGGCTTAGCAGCTGCCTTTTCTTTGGTGATTTAGCTGGTGCTGGTGCTGGTGCTGCGTCTGCCATTTTGAACGTTTCAAAATATTATCCTTTACGAAGTTTATACTACGAATAACGATTTGAAAATAACGCCATTCCAGGCCTCGTTTATTTATAACAGACGAACGCGGACCTCGACGAAGACACCCTTAAAAATAACTTGTAAAATCCATTACGCGATCTCGGTAAAATGATTATGTGCTTCTTCAAAGACTTTATGATAATTTTAGTATAGTTCTATAAAAATTCACATAATATAGCATATCAAATTGCTCAACAGTCATTAATCTTGCAGGTTAGATAAAATGTGTATTTTCAATGAACACAGTAGAAAGATATTAATAGTTAAAGTAGAACCGACTGATTTGTCTTCGCAGGTATGTTGACAGAAAATTTACGAGTTTTTCTCAATAGAAAAATATTCTACCGTCGTAAATTGTGCAGCGGAAGAAATATCATTTCTCTGGTTTCTTTCCGTTTTTATTCACTGGACGTATGTTACTCGTCGTAATAAGTTTGTTTTCAGCTGGAGAAACACACAAAAGTTCACGAGCCATTGTTTGGTTGCAAATTTTACGAAAACTTCAAAAACACTTTTATTCAACCTGAGCGAAATTTCACAGACATTCTAGATTCGAATGAATAAAACCAATATCTAGAATATGTATTTGAAATGTCGTTTAATTTAATCTAGCTTTGGGAACTTTTCGAGAGCGATTTTCATGTTCAGTGGATCTGAGGCACTAGAAAACTGTGCTGTATGATGCGTCTCTGCTTTTATTTCCATTTGCATGTAAAATTTGAGCACTTCGTGGCCGAAAACTCGAATATGTCTTGTTAAATATATCATATTTTTCAAAAATATATGTAATTAATTATTATTATCAATAAACGATGGTCCGTGCTCGAACTGGCCACCTGAAAGTTTCAATACAAAAATACCAACCAAACCCAAGATTCTTGTATTTTATAATTCGAAAGTTGTACACATCATTTGCATCTAAATTAACAATTACAAAGGTTCATCTATCTTTACAAAAAGGGGTGTCACGGTGAAGACTCTGGCCATAAAATGCATTTTTCCTATATAGGCTACAAGTATAAGACCAGAATCGGTACCGGGTGAAGCAGCATACACACGGACGATTCAAAGAGACAGAAAGACAAAAATCACATCAATGTTAACCATTAGACTTGGGGCAAAAATAGTCTCCACTGTATTTAACTGAACACCCCAAAAAAAAAAAATCCCGAGGAAAGGGTGTATAAATTTTCAATGAGTGATAGTTGGACTGAAATATTTGTTACCTATTGCAACATTAACAAGCAGATTTAATGTAAAAGAATCCCAAACCAAGATTGAAATGAAGAAAAGATATTTTCCGTTAAAAAATAAATAAATAGGGTTCTCTAGGATGTCAGTACAAGTTTCAACATGCTGTGGTTGTTTTTTCTTTCTTAATTTGTAAACCTTTTTCTGTTTCTTTTCATTTTGTGGAGGTTTTTGTTTTTTTTTTTGGTGGGGGTAAGTTTGACACGAAATTTAGTTGTTTATGAATAGAAACACACTTTAATAGTAAATCAAAGTACTATTTAGGTCGTCTTTTATTCCCAGCATGATGGAACTATTTTCTACATGTTGGACCAACCTCATGATGTTGACAACCAGTAGAAATTTAAAACTTTTCTTTTAGTTCTCTCTAGTCGTATCAAATCCAGAAAAAGAATCAATTTCTATCAAACGTGAATCCTAACCCTCTTTGCAGCTATAGTTAGAAAGGTAAATAACAGGACAAGTTTGGCATGTTCCTTGGGACAGAAACCAACAACACCAGATCGATAGATTTTATATTTTCAATAGAGGACTTAATCTATAATCAAATATTTCATTCTTTCATTCTTGGGCTTTTATTTCTTTCTGTCTCCTTTTTATTTTCTTCTTTAAATGTTTTATGAATTATCATATTTGAAGCTATTCTTTCACATTGACATTAAACGCCCTTTCTCTGTCTCAATATAAAGTATTTATCACAAATGAAGGAAAATATCTTGGCGAAAAGAGGTGTGTTTGCTGTCCGGGGTTGGGGTAGTCTTAATTGAAAGCAGCAACAAACGTTTCTCAATGTATACACAAATAAGCGCATTTAATACTGTCAGTCACACGTTGTCTGTATATACTAGTAGACTATGTTTTCTATGTCGTGAAGTTGCTGTCATTTCAACATGAAAATAAGGAGATGTGGTATGATTGCAAATGAGACAACTATCCACAAAGTTCAAATGAATGGATGTAATTAATTATATATAGGAAACCGTACGGCCTTCAACAATGAGAAAAACCCATACTGTATAGTCGGCTATAAAAGCCCCAACATGAAAAATATGAAACACATCTTCTGTTATATTCGAATCCTACAATTTCGTGAACAATTCTTTAAAATGCATGATACATGTTATCAAAGAAATAAACCCTTTTCTTACCTTTTGTACAAATGTCCGTCCATCCTTGTTTTAGTTCATAACAGTGGACATGCTACGTATGTGACGTCACTGTATTGTTTCTGGTTTATTCATCTCGCGTGCTTTGAACAGATTAAAATGACATAACAAAGACGCAGACAAGTCGTCAAAACACTAAAAACAGAGAGAAAAGAGAGAAAAACAAACAGGACAACCCATTTGAAAGAAACATAAAAGCATGTAGGTGCATTTATTTCATACACGAGTAAAACAAAAGAGAATTCGAGAGGTGAAGAAAAGTATAAATATGGTTACATAATCAGCTATCGTCAATAACATGAACGCCCTTTTACTCTCCACCATCCTCAAACACACATCTACGACGATAGAACCACGATGAAAGCGTCAAACACAAAAGACTGATGATATATGAATGTAAGTACACTCGCACTATATATATCTGCATGTAATAAGATGAAAAATAATTGCCTAACTGTTAAATGTTTAACAAAACCTCCATACTTTAGAGTTTCCTGCTAACTTTTAATACACAATTGTAGTAATTTTGACCAAAAAAAACCAAAAACAAAAAACAAAATAACAAACGTCACTGCATTCATTTTCTATTTGTTTATTTGTATGTTGACAATACATCTATAGATCTTTTGTATTGTAAAATTGAGAATGGAAATGGGAATATGTCAAAGAGACATTTTTTACAACCCGACCAAAGAGCAGACAACAGCCGAAGGCCACCAATGGGTCTTTAACGCAGCGAGAAAATCACACACTCGGAGATGGTCCTCAGCTAGCCCCTAAATAAAATTGTGTACTAGTTCAGTGAAAATGGACGTCACATAATCAGCACATTTTTACAGTATATTAGTACCGAAAAAAGTACTGAGTTTAATTTAGAGTTACCTCCCCATTGACTAGTTGATATGAAATAGACGTCCAACCTTTGACATTGCATACGTGTAAAAAAAGTCCTCTAAAAAATTTCAGTCAAGACGAAAATGAATAAGAAGGGAGAAAAAAATCACATAATGAGAAAAATGATTTATTCGGTTGAAGTTTAAATGTGTGATCCCCAAGAAAAGAATAAATAAAAAACGATCACTTACTTTATTCTTAGGTTGTATTTTAATCGAATATTGTTTTGAAAGAATTTTAAAATATGTGCGTGAAAGTAAAATGGTATATCTTTAATATTTCCTTACTAAAAATAATTTTCCCAAAAGGCAACTGCATAAATATTAGAAATAGTATACTCTTAAGGAGTGAAATGAAGCAAAAATGGAAATAATTTGACTGAAATTTTTTTCAAAGAACAGTGCAAAGTGAAGAGAAAAGAAAAGGGCAGGGTGAGGGCCTAGCTATATTTAGTTTGATAACTAATGTACAACAGTTGTAGATTCTTTTGAACAAGTTGGGTAGCCCTTAAAAGGGCTTTTGGTGGCTGAATAGCCTCTATCTGCAGACTGAAGTCTGGAGCAGTTTACTTCTTCTTTGGTGTCTTCTTGGATATTGGTTTGGCTGCCTTCTTTTTAGCTGGTGACTTGGCTGCCTTCTTTTGTAGCTGCTTTCTTTGCTGCTGGTTTCTTAGCTTTAGGCTTGGCTGCCTTCTTTTTCTTAGGTGTGCTCTTTGCCTTCTTAGGCTTGGCGGCCTTAGGTTTAGCTGCTTTCTTTGCCTTTGTTGGCTTCTTTTTAGCTTGTTTTGCCTCTCCAATTCTGAAAGATCCGGATGCTGCAGTTCCTTGGACTGCTTCAAACTGTTGTTCTTAACTCCGGCTCTGAGTGCAAGTTTTAAATGAGCGTTTACTGACTTGGCATCTTTTCCGACGTTGAAGTTGGCCATGATGTACTTCAAAATTGCTTGCCTTGAGGAACCTCCACGTTCTTTCAAAGCGGCGATAGCTTTCCCAATCATCTCGCTTTATTTAGGATGTGCTGAAGGCTTCTTTGGCTTGCTGCTGCCTTTTTCTTTGGTGATTTAGCTGGTGCTGGTGCTGCTACGTCTGTCATTTTAAACGATTCACAATATTATCCTTTACGAAGTTTCTACTATGAATAACTATTTGAAAATAACGCCATTCCAGGCCTCGTTTATTTATAACAAACGAACGCGGACCTCGACGAAGACTGATTTGATTTTGGTGTTTTAACGCCACTTTTAAGCACCGCTTTTGGATTATTTCGTGGCGGTCAGTTTTTATTGGTGGAGGAAGCCGGGTGCCCGGAGAAAACCACCGACCTTCGATAGGAAAACTGACAATCCTAGTCAATTAAGATTGAGTCGAGTGCACCCGCACGAGCGGGGTTCGAACTCACAACCTCAGTGTTGACTGGCTAGTGATTACAGTAGTAACTACTTGACCACTCGGCCACCGAGGCCCCTACCTCGACGAAGACACCCTTAAACATAACTTATAAATAGGATTTACCAAAACATCCAACTTCCAAGACCAGTATCTTTGAGCAATATATAACAGGATTTACCATAAACACCCCAACTTCCAACACCAGTCTCTTCGGACAATAGATATCAGGATTTACCATAAAATCCAACTTCCAACATCCGACTTTTCGGACAATAGATAAAATGATTTACCATAAACACCCAACTTCCAACACCCGATTCTTCGGACAATGGATATACATAAAGATAACCAACAACGAACAACACATAGTTAACGTAGTCTGCCTTTGTACAGAAATAACATATAGTGGGTTAAAACTAGCCATAAAAACACAAATGAACAACAACGAGCAACACATGGTTAACATAGCCTGACATGGTACAGGCACAGCATTGATTGAGGTTAAACCAGTTACAAAAACAAAGACAAAGATAAACAACAACGAACAACACATATTTAACATAGTCTGACTTGGTGCAGAAACATATGGCAAGCCGTTTTCTATTTATTCTTACTTCGAGATATCTTATATCATCTAGTTTTGATAAGATATCATAAGATATCTTCTAAAGTTTATAAGCTATCTTATAAAGTATATAAGATATCTTATGAATACTTTTATATAAGATATCTTATAAATATTTTTATATAAGATATCTTATAAATATTTTTATATATGTCGGTCTAGTACTAATCAGAATAATGTGTCCAGATAGGATGACATGTCTACCTGTAGACTGTTACCTTGTTCACTAGCACGTTAAAAGTCTGCGTGTCGGTCTAGTACTAATCAGTATAATGTGTCTAGATACTATTTATCCATCCCTCATCCCTAACAACAAAAAGGCACCAAGTACAGATCTGAGAGTACTCGCATCACTGACAGCTAGTTCAAAGCCAATAACAAATTATAAAAGAATCATATATATAAGACTGAAAAATCAATCAGTACATCCAACATCCAACGGATTTATTTTAAAGACGTCATTAACTGTCAAAGAAAAACATGACCTTGTGCAATGCCAAAATATAGGTATCGACAGATTGTAGTACCGTGAAAGTACATATGTGTAATATTTAGTATGGTTTTAATTTACTGATAACAAAATCAATATTTATACCAATAAAACAATTTTCAAAGATTAAGTTACAGTTTTGAATGAGAAACCTTTTAGAATAAGTTTGTTTAAAGGATTGATAAGTTTGCCGAGATCGTATCTAAATTTCCGGGCTCAGTAAACAACATCACTGTAAAATTTAGGATGTGCTATTCCGTTTGAAATAAGTTTTCTACATGTACAGCCAAACTTCTGCTCTTCATTAAAACTTTCATAATACGATAAACAAAATCATCAATATCGCAACAGAAGACTTTAGTATATACTTAGTAAGATAGTTACTTTTAGAAATTTCCTCAAGGTATGTAAAACTATAGATTATTTTTCTTAAATCATATCACCTGTGAATCTGCTGACATCGGCGAAGAATTCCATGATGTAATGTCTTGTCCTTTTTTAAAGAACGATATAAATATTTACCACACTATTGTTGTACAAATGTTAGTATTCTTAAATTTAATGATATATTCACTACAATCAATATCATATAAACATATTTTTAAACATTAAAGTGTTATATTAAAGATCTTATGAATGGATGATTAATGCTTAATTATCGTCCAGTGGCAAATAGTTCATGCATATTCTGGACTAGCTATATATACGTGTGAATGAACAGAGATGAACGATGAACAATAACTCATTATCGGTATAATTTTCTGCAATAGGACAAATTATCTAATTTTCGTTGGAAAAACTCGTAGGAATTGTAACTTTTTTTTCTCTTTTACTGTAAAACTGTTCAATTTGAAATTTAGCGACTACTGTGTTTTGGTTAACTAACGTGAAAAGTCATAGAACGAATAGTGTAAAAGATATCTTCAGTTGTAAATGGCCATCTGTATGACAGGGCTTCTTACATTTAAACTTTGATTGTTTTAATAATAAATAGAATTATACATTTTAATCATAATAAGTGATTCGTAAAATATTATAATTATCCGTAAAGGGGCAGTAGGTATAACTATCTTTATCAAATATATCTTCCAGTATCAACCATATATTTTAGTATAACACATTACATTTCCCTCTTTAGTTAATTGAAATGTGTATTTAATATGTTTAGCTTGGCCTAATATTCATTGCTTTATGAGTTAGTCTGACTGATTATGACTTCGTTTGAACTTCAATTACACAGAAATCCCGGCTTGGTCACTTCAAGTTTACTTATGCATTTTATCATGACTTGTCTTGTATCGTGTACTTGGCTGGGGACTATGGTAGCACAAGTAACGAGTTGACGAATAAACTGTTCTTCAAATCAATTTTTATTACATGACCATGCTACTGCACTGGCAGACGACAACTAACGTCACCATTAATAGCTAAAAAAATATGTTCCACCTTTTCCGACATAAGAGATAAATTGTGAGGCAGTCCCGATAACCAGAAGACCCAAAATAGGAATATAACATCCCGCCCCAAATAATAAAATTTGGAAAATTTTGTCTGGTTAACGGAAGTGCCGAACACATTACAATATAGTTTAAAAGACTGCTTTCTTCCTTAATCCATTATATATTTCTACTTTCATACTGAAGTATACTCTGAGACATTTCATACCATTTCTTGCTATTATTGCTTAAATAAGCATACATGTCTATGGATAATAATAAAATGTATGTGTCAATACTCATGATATTGTATATTGCAATGGTAACTTTACGTTCCTATTTTGTGAAATTAGTAGAGATCTATACTCTTAAATTGACTTCAAATGAAAATATCAAACTACAAAAGCTTACAGCCAGACACGAACACATCACTCCAATCACACACACAACACGATCAACATTATCATATGAAACAGTAGATTTTATGTCTAACTCGCCAACGAACTTAAGTACCAAGCACAATTTTATATTC
>JAASAO010003325.1:0-25984 GCA_017311375.1 Mytilus coruscus
CGAAAGTAGAAGAATGCTGGACGTAGAGAGTATTATCCGATGGCGGCGGCGTAAACAATTTGTATGAAGCTTTATATTTTCGAGGGTAGAAGATCTGGTTACTTCATACCAATCACGAGTTGGTTGACCGTTATGGAATATCTGTTTCAGAGATGACGACAGATATGTTTCAATTGTCGTAACTAAAACCCGTCATCTTTTCCCCGAATGCGATCTACCGAATTAGACTTAACATCGGGATTGTACTTACATGAGCAAAACGACCGGTGCAACATGTGGAGCAGGATCTGTTTACCCTTTTGGAGCACCTGAGATCACCCCTGATTTTTGATAAAGTTTGTGTTGCTCAATATTTAGTTTTCTATCTTCTGTTTTGTATACTGGTGTTTGTCTTTTAGTCTTTTCCTTTTTGCTATTGCATTGTTATTTTATTTTCGACTTGTGAGTTTGAATGTCCCTGTTTCGCCTCTCTTATATATGTTACAAAGTTTCCGTGTGTCATATGTCCTTGACCACATTTTAACGGTTCGGCGATGGCTTTAAAAATATATAGTTGTTTGTCTTGTGGATTTTTACTTACTACGAGTAAAAGGATAACTAGATTTGGTATATAAGTTCCTTACAAGATCTAAATGTCCGTCAGAGAGGATTAACTGGACCTCGACCTTATTTGTATGGAAATGTGATCAAGATTAAAGTCACATGATTATATCCGTTTCTCTGATACTAGAAGCAGAAGGTCAATTATAAGCGGTGTATGGAAAGATTGTAAGGTGTATATGGTTGTTTGGCAGGTTTCATCTGACCTTGACTTCATTTGAATTGTTTATCGGTCAATGTAAAGGTTTTGTGTTTTGGTCTGTTTTGAAACACTATAAGCAATAGGTCTATCATTATTAACTTTATTAAGTGTATAGAATGATTGTAATGTCTGTCTGTCAGAAAAGGAAAGGTTTGCAAATGATGAAACACAATTCTGATTTCCAATTGAATTATGATAGTGTTATTAAAAACAAAGCAGAGGAAAGAAGATATATTGCTCAATAAAGTATTTGGGTTAAATTTCAGACGAAGTAAATATAAATTAAATTGTTAACCCTGTATAACCCTGGATATCTGATGGAAAGATCTGTCGTAAAGTTGTCGCATATAAAGACACATACAGAAAATAGAAAATAGTTCAATGATATGTTAACGTGAAAGTAGCCAAAATACAATATAATTATTTTCATCTCTTATCATACATGTCATATACTGAAATTTCAATAGCATTTATAAATGCGGAGTAATTAGTTGTATAAGTTTCATTAATTAGATATTCAAGAATTTTCGTGCTGTATTAGAGGCTGCTGGTGGTAGTTTAAAGGATGGTGAGTTCATTCATTGTAAAACTGCTACTACTACTACTACTATTACTCTACCACTACTACTACTACTACTAGTATTAATACTATTAATACGACTTATAAAATAATAATAATAATAATAATAATAATAATAATAATAATAATAATAATAATAATGATAATAATAATAATAATAATAATAATAATAATAATAATAATAATAATAATACTTATACCAAAAATAATAATAAAAATACTACTACTACTACTACTAATAATAATAATAATAATAATGATAAATATAACAACAATAATAAAATGATAATTTTAAGTATGGAAACTGTTAAGCCCTTAAATATCAATTCTACGTCGTTTCTCGCATAGGTAGTGATAATGATACAGATAATAGAATTATAAATTATAGTATTTGTTAATTATTTGGATAGTTTGATGATTGTTGATTGCTGTGTGTTAAACGCCCAATGGGAAATATTTAATAGATTTTAAGGAAGAGAGCAAATCAAATTTATACAATAGATAGGTTCTGCAACTTGGACTGTCGCTGATAGGGTATGCTGGACAGGATCAGGATTTGTGCCTCGTAACAGGCAAATTAAGGACTCCTTCCTCCAAAAATGTGTTGCCAGGATTCGTGAAAGGACTAAGATCCTGGAATTCAATTTAGATGGTGCATCAGTTCACATCCCATTCTGATCGAACCCATTTTGGGATAAGAGCACATAATTGAGATAGAAGATATTCCGAATGGAAATTATCATATTTATGTGTTAAGTAGTCAACGTAACAGTTCGTCTTGAAAAGAAATGTGAATATAAAATATTTTATGGCATTTACTAATAAGTCGAATTTAGCTTGAACGGACAAAAACGCATTAACGGCATTTAAAAGATTAATGAAAATTGAATAAAGATTGACAAAATTAAAATTATTTTTAATGCATTTCAATCCATATCATTTCATTTAATACCAGTCAAATAGATTCCTTGCGGTCATTCAAGTTAATTTGAGATGTGGTTAAACTGCGTCAAACTAATTAGCCACGCCCTGTTAAACGGAATCAAACTGATGTTAAGTCCTTTTAAACTTTAAAGTGTCCGCCTTTTGTAAGGTAAATCACTCAAGCAGTACAGCATCCGCGTGTATCTATCGTTTACCGTTCGAGCGTTATCGATTTTAGTCAGAAAAGTAAAATGTATCACTTACAAATATTCATAATTAAAAGGAAATAATGATAAATACAATGTGTAAACTAAGTTTTTTATAGTTAATGATGCCAGATCTTTAAAATACAGCGAAAAGTATAATCAGCTCTTGAGATAAAAACAAGTGACTGTGATAAAAAAAAAAATATTTTGCTTGAAATAAAACGAGAAAGCTGGTAGTTATTTAATAGCCAATAAAGGTACCAAACTGTGCATGCATGATGAATGCCAATGGATATTGTACGCAAACATTAATCTATATGAAGGTATCGTCTGATCAAAATGTAATTTCGTCGAGAATATGCAATAATATTTGCCACGGTACGTTAAGCAAATTTAATTGAACCAATTCCGTCGAACTTTTAAAAATTCACATTAAAACATATCTTCTTTTTTTGGTCTAATTCACCTGAAAAATTAAAATTTCGTTTAGCTTAAACAGTTTGAAATGCGCCCATACTCGTATACGGATACCAAATATACAGCAACACTGTTAGTCTTAAGTCTGATGGTGCTCTGCTAGTCATTACTAAATTCATACGTGTAAAACTATACAATTTTACTCATCTGCCTTCAACACGAAGTCTTGGCTAACACCGAGCAGCAAGCTATAAGGTGCCCCAAAATGACAAGTGTAGAACCATTCAAATGGAAAACTAACGGTCTATATATTCGACTTTTGAAATACATAATCAAACAACAACCACTAAACAGCAGGTAAGGGCAGGTGCAAACAAATGCAGCGGAGTTCAAAAGCCCAAATATACGAATAATTCTCGAGACTTAAGTGACATTGTTTTAATAAGATCAGAACCATGTATGTGTTAATTTTAAAGCAAAAGATATAAGTTTGTAAGAAAAATATTGACGCACCAATTCTAATAGCTAAGAAAATTTCCTTTTGCTAAACGATGATAACATTTTAACATTTTGGTATACCTTATACTTCATAATCTATTTCTGAAACGACTTCTCGCCTTGAACATGTATGAAATGTCTGCCACTGGACGTTAAACAACCATTAAGCAATCATTCAAATTGTGCTTTAAAAATGAATTAAGCCGCAAGTGTATCCATCAATGAGTACTGTTGTTTGTTTGTCCATTTAACATATACTGAATTTGTTTTTGTCCAGAATTATATTCCTTAGAAGAGTTCAAGTATGTTAATAAATTCATAGGGTATCATGTGCTAGTTGAAATTTTCAGTGAAATCATTATTGTGTGTCCAACGTTCTTTCATGCATATCAAATATTGTATCCACTTTTGCTGTTCGTAGTCTGTTAGTCCTCGGTCTCCAAAATTTAGCACACACTTATGTAATGACCAATCTCGAAAGGGGACATTTTTTATATTCTATCATTCAATTAACCGATGTACACCTACGATTTTCAACTATAGATGTTGAATTAAAAAAAAAAAACAATAATAAGTCCCAATGTATTTTTATGGCAAACATATCTAAAGGGTTATTTTCTCATGCGAAATAATTATTTTTCATATTTTCAAGATAATAGTGTAATCAGATATGTTCTTTGACACGTGTCTTACGGTTCACCGATTTTCGGCAATATCAAAGAAAATCAGCAAGTGCCTAAACATCAGTTTTGAGAATGTTGATGCTGTATTAATATGGAACATGTCTTCATACCAAAATAGATTACTCACATTTAATGTTCTTGTAAATGGAATTGGGAATGAAAATGGGATAATGGACGTCATACTCAACTCCGAAATATATAAAAGAAACTAAAATTAAGATTATACAAGACTAACAAAGGCCAGAGGCTCCTGACTTGTGACAGGCGCAAAAATGCGGCGAGGTTAAACATGTTCATATTTTTTTCGAATTGTCTTTTTTTGAAATAAAATGGCTGAAGAAGGTTATGAGTTTGATAATCCTGAGTTTAAAAATAATGATTATGATGAAGAAGAAGAAGAAGAAACGTCTTTTCAAGATGATGAAGAGTTTCAAAATAATATAAATAAGGAAACTGAGGTATTAAGATATTTATCAGAAAATGACACTAAAATTCGCGAAAAGAAATTACCAAAAAATGATAAAAGATTTTATAACAAAATAATGAATTATATTCAAACAAAAATTACAAAGATTTTTTACCAAAGAAGAAGATTTTAATGGAAGAACAATGTTGTATGTAAAAGATGAATATGGTAGGAAATTGCATTAACATATTATCAAAAGGAGTATTAAAATTTTATAAATTTAGCACTCTTCAAAGAAAATACGGTGTTAATTTTATTAGATATGTTTTAGGTGTAGACGATTATAAAATATCTGATAGAATAATAGAAAGTAGAGCAGAGTTTCAGAGAATGTTAAATGAAGCACCAATTTGTGAACTCAATAATATAGAAATTCCATTACAAGAAATATCTACACAACAAGAAGTACAAGAATTATTAGAAACAGCAAGCAATTCAGAAACATATGTAAAGAAATAGAAACTTCTTTTATAGAAGAAGGAGTAACTTACAAAGAAATGGAAACACAAACAGATATGACAAAAGAGAGATGGATGGTGTAATCAGTGCAATGACATCAGTAAAGAAGAGATTGCAAATGAATTAGCAAAACTAAATGAAACAAAAAGACTTAACAAAAGAAAATACCAAATTAGAACAAGCTAAAGAAGATAATGATGAATTTCAAATAAATAGAATAAGTAGTCGAATAAGAGAGTTGGAATCTGAGAGAAGTGTGAGACTAGAAGTAATTAATATTAATAAAGAAAACTACGTAGTCAATTAAACAGAATTAAAGAGACAATACGTAAAGTATTAAAAGAAGACACAACATTAGGTGAAAGAATAAGAACATTATTCAGAGAACAAGGAATAACAATAGTTAGTGTTTTAACTGCTTTTGGAATGATTATTGGTGTTATAGTAGAAACATTTACTGGTGGAACTACTTTTCTCCTTTCCTCCTCCTCCTCCTCCACCATCAAAAGGTGGTGTACAAGACTGGATAAAAAACAATTAAAAATCTTGGAAAACTATTATCTTTTCTTGCAGGAAAATTAGCAGCTGCATTACCAGGTATTATAGGTTCTATTGTATCTTGGTTATTGTCTGTAACAAAAGACGTAGTAAATTGGTTTGCAAACAACTTATGGGCTTTGCTTGTTTTGGTTGTTGGTTTATTGTATGCTGCTGCTAGGAATATTTAAAAAATAAATTAATAAATTTTATAAATAATAAGTGCTGTAATACCTAATACAATACTTCCAAATATTATTGCTTTTTATTATCTTCGTGTTCGTCATATTCATTTTTTGTGTTGGTTCTATTTGAACTGGTTCTGATTTTTTGGTTCTGATTGAGATTGTTGAATCGGTTTTGGTTTATTTGGTTGGAAATCGACAGGATCGAGACCGGTAAAATCAAAATTTTTATTATTTAAATCATTATCAAAGAAAATCAGCAAGTGCCTAAACATCAGTTTTGAGAATGTTGATGCTGTATTAATATATGGAACATGTCTTCATACCAAAATAGATTACTCACATTTAATGTTCTTGTAAATGGAATTGGGAATGAAAATGGGGATAATGGACGTCATACTCAACTCCGAAATATATAAAAGAAACTAAAATTAAGATTATACAAGACTAACAAAGGCCAGAGGCTCCTGACTTGTGACAGGCGCAAAAATGCGGCGAGGTTAAACATGTTCATATTTTTTTCGAATTGTCTTTTTGTGAAATTTTTCAGCAACAAATTAATCTATTTATTTTAATACAATGAAACAAGATTTTTTAACGAAAGGAAGTATTTTTCGTCCCTTTTATTTAAAGGAAATAAGCAATTTGTCAAAAAAAAAATAAAACTCCGCCCATCATTCTCTCTCTCCTCCCTTAAATCCAGAAAAGAATGAATTGACATTTTATTAAGAATAAAGGTGAAATCATAGATAAACTGCTATTGTATTCTTATTAAGATCTACATTTAACAGAATCGGGGACTAATATTTCTCTAAAAGCCCATGCATACACTAATATTTGTGGTTTTTTTTGTTTTTGTTTCAAGTTGTTTCAATTATCATTTACATGTATGAGGCTATAAATGGGACCACCATTTATAAGTATATGAATTTGGTTTACAGATTTGAGAATTATGAAGAAACTAAGTTAATAAGAAGCGAGGCAAAAAAAACAACTAGATAACAGAATATAGAGGTGGTGTAACCCGAATAATTCAGTCGTTATATTTCGCTGATCTACGATTACTACATAAATTCACAATTTTATGAATGTTGACATTGATAGAAATAGTTTTTCAAAATATTTTATCGAACTTTAATATCGTAATCTGTAAAATTCAACGAGACTTTTGTACCTTTTCGCATGGACTGTCTCGGATATAACGATAACGCAAATCACGAGTACTAAACATGGTCTAGGCCTGAGGATATCATTTCATTATCACTTCCTAATATCCAATCCACAGACACGAGTCACACGACATCCCCGTATCTTCTAATTTTACTAGTATACGAATTACCAACACATTTGGCATTTACCAGTTGTTGACGCTAGTAAGAAAATGAATAGTTAAGTTCGAATTATTATTATTTCAAATGTCAAAACACTTTGAGTATTATAACAGATCATCTAAAAATCAAACTAAATAATTAGAAGTATCACAGCTCAGATCGGCCAATGTCACTCGTTAGAACTTATAACTAATTGAAATACTGACACATTGCTTATAGTTTGCCTAACGCTAATATGAATCATAAGATATTACTGATTTAAAACTTGCAGTATCAAAATTGAATGGCATAAATTAAAAGAAATACATTGTGTATCTAAAGTATTTTATCATTCCGGATGACCCTAATAATATTTACCTTTCAAATGATTTTTCTACATAAGGTTATATCTCTTCTCTCTGGTCACTAAATTGCCCTAAAGCTAAATGTCACCGTCAGATGTATAGTAGAAGGCAAAAACGCTTAGTTGTTAATTTCTGTGTTATTTGGTATCTTGACGAGAGATTATACCACATCTCCTTATTTTTTAGATTTGTTTGTGTTCAATGTGCAAACAATGCAAAACATATAGTATCTTTAAAATGAAACGGTGTGTAGATATACCGCAAAGGACTTCTTAGTGCACTAAGGACACTAAAACGATGTTTTAAGACCACAAAGAACATGGATATAAGAGGATATGAGTATATAACTCATAAATATAAAGTTTGGTATCAATAGATATTGTAATTTTGAGGTAAAATGACTTTTAATCAGCGCGTGCCACTCGGCACGTGACCAACAACTTATTGCAAATTCCCAATCATTAAGTTCAATCAACCATATCCAAATAACAATCGTCTTTTGATCGTTACTAATTGATTAATGATAGTTGTTGAATAAACCTAACGGTTTAGGGTGTTATAATTTCAAGCTGATGAAAGAAAATTAAAATTGAATTTTATGTTTACTTTGCCTTTGTTTTATTTTGTTTTGAAGGAAATTGCTTTAATAAACTTTTTTTTTTTTTAAAGAAGCCAGTTTTGAGATAAAATTGAGAAAAAAAAATGCTTCTGAGATTTCATTTCCACATTTACAACTCTATAGTTTACATGCTTTCATTATACCTTGAAAGACATTTGAGAGTAAAACATATTCTTCAAAACCCGATTATAGAAGTGATATAGAAAGACTTCAAGAGGAAATATTATTTTCAAAAGAGAATTAATAATCATATTAAATTGTCTTCTATGAAATATACCTTTATTACGGATGTCATTGTTTTTATTGTCATTCTCCGCCATATGTGTATTTTATATAATTATAAAATTCAATTATGTTATTAATATAACGCTGATGCATTTAAAAATAATGTAAACCATACATTCTTGCTTCTAAATAAAACTCTTATAATCTTATCCTTAGTAAATCTAGTATGTGTACCCATTAAAAGTATTTCGGTTGAACAAAATTACCGTTCTATAACTAAAATTTGGCCCAGTGATTTCAGAGGAGAAGATTTTGTAAAAGCTAACGACGACGGACGCAAGGTGAGCTAAAAATAAGAGTAGGAAATACGCTATTACATAGAAGTAAAAATATAACAGACAGAAATACAAAAACATCATATAACTGCATTTATCATGTCTATAAAATATTTCAGGTCTGTAAAACATCACTATCAATCAAGCATATAAAAACAATTTCTTCTACTTAGAATATTACAGCAGGTCTTGTCAACCACACCAAAAACAGTACTTTTAAAAGATGTATAAACTTATCATCATCAGATAAAATACTAAAATCACCATTACTTCTTTTAACTTCATAAAATAAACGTTCACGTAAATCTGCATATAAAGGACAGTCTAATATAATATGTTTCTCATCTTCAATTTTACTAACCCGAATAATCCAGTCACTCCCCGTAATCGACTCTCCCACTCGCGAGGGTATAGCCCCCGTAGAGCAGCGGAATATAACGACTGAATTATTCGGGTTACAATTTTACATGTTTAATCAGTATACAAAGTGGATTCTAAACGGTCAAGGTTGAGCGAACATGAATTTCTATCGATTACACAGGTGACACTCATCTGATAAAGGCGCGTGTCGATAAAACATAAAATAACTTTCTAATTACAAAAGACCCCTCACAAAAGATATGATCATAAAATTTGAAATAATGTATTTTACAAAGTCTATTTCTATATGCCATGTCCTTTGTGACAGCTGTATCATTCCACCAGGTCCTTAGTGCACATTTTTCTTATTCTTAGTGCACTAAGGAGGCCCTTTACGGTATTTCTACAAATGTGCTGCCTTGGAGCCTTTATATCAGGAGACTGAATTAACGAGAGCTTCTAAACACCACCTAGGCCGCCTTTGTGCACTAAGCTCCTTTAACTGGGCCAAGCCCATGATGGGATAGTGTTATGAATAAAAATAAACGTACCGTCAAATGTAGTTTTCAACAAGATATTATATTATCTGATGTTTTTGTCAAACAAATCAAGCAACAAAGAAGCATGGATATTGAGCACTTGTATAACACTTGTACATAAGTTTAATAATGACAACTATCCATTTTGTTATAAAAAACATATGAATATTTTTAATTTGAGGTTTCATATGACTTTAATACCGGCGTCACACATCAGCGTTTAGCTCCGACGTACGCCGGGCGTGTTAAAATCATGTACGCTGCCAACACGCTAGTAATTTTGGATGCATTCAATATGTCAATCATATCTGCATTGTGAGTACAACGAGCTTTAAGCGTGCATTGGGCGTACGAGAAGCGTACATAAGCGTGTATCGGGCGTTCAAGTAACGGATGGTGGCGTATGTATGGCGTTTGTCTAACGTAGATGGAATGCACGCTGGCATAAGATTAATACCTCTTTATCTCTTCTAATTACGAAAACACAAGAATTATTATTTTTAGGTTGAAGTTATTTCTTAAAGATTTATTGATCAATTAACAAGATGATTAGACATTACACAAGAAGAGCGCGTGCCACATTAAAATAATAACATATTTTTTTAATTTTAAATAAGGAATCGTTTTGAAACTAATTTTTTATTAATTTTTGAAAAAGTCATATTAATGAAAATTAGTTAAGAAGTCAAAGTTCAAAGTCATAAATAAGTGTTCCGTGTAGAAATGTTTTTGAAAGTCTAGTTTTCATAATTTCTATGTAAAACGGTTTTGTAAACTTCTTTAAATAAATTCGGACCTTCCCTTATCTGTTCACCAGCATGGCTGAAGAAATTGTTCCAAGATGTATTGTGAGGTGACAAGTCCAGGTATTCAAGCGATTTCCTGTCGGACTTTAAAACTCTTATTACACAATTACAAGTTGACCTCTGAGGGTATTGATCAGTGTACACGGCCGATAACTCGTAACTTTCCATTTTGAAAATATCAGGTGTAATATACATCTTTGTCTTGCGTGTCCGATAATGATATACTATAGTCATTACTTATACGCTTGTTTATAAATAACGTTTCTGGTGTTAAGAATGATATTTATGAAAATCTTAATAATTCCCAAAAAGATTTGATAAAATAAAATCTATTTACATATTTTCCAAGGGTATATACTCGTTGTCAATAGATATGGACATTTGAAACATACACATTATAATTGATTTCACAAAATGTACGCACTTGTCGATCATTGGTTTATACGTCTTGAAAGAATGTTATGGAACTATAATAATAATAGATAGTCACAATTTAGGATATATACATGTATATGCATGTTGAATATACGAGAGAAACATTTAGAACCAATCTGATTTAAAACAGGTCAAAGTATTACTCGCTTTAATTTGGTTCGTCAAAGTTATGGACAAAGTAAAATTACAGATTTATCTTTCGGTTAGATTATTTCGAACAGTTTAAGAAATTCGTCATCATCACAATTGTTGAGTTTAATCAGAGACATATGTCTAATGTATAATAATGTGAACATGGTTCTAATAGTACCTTATGTCAATTTTCCTGTTCCGACATGCATAATATATATGCCACTGGACGTACATTAATGATCCCCAAAAGAATTTCTGAATAATAGGATTTATGATAGTTTGTATGAGTGTAACAACTGTAACCAATGTAACCATTATGTCAATGGGGTTACAAAACAAGGTAACTCAATTATGGTACACATTTTGTGCCTTATATGCCTTTTCTGTTCTTTGGTCGGATTGTTGTCGGATTGTTGTCGGACACATTTTCTATTTCCATTCTCCATTTTATTCAATTGGTTGCATGCATTTTGTTTTATCTCTCTCTGATGTCTTCGCAGAATTAATCTAAATATTTTAAAGAAGACATTTAACTCTTTCTTCTAAAACTTTTAGCATTAAAACCTAATGCAATGCAATTGAATTAGTATGTTATTATCAGTCTTATCACTTTTACGGATGAACTTTATAATATTGACCCAGGATATGATTTTGACAGAATTTTATATATTGTAGAATTCGTTCTTTTATCGACACATTAATTGATTAAATACTGTGCCATAAAATGTTATTTTCGTGACATCAAACTGTGAAATATCGGAAAAAGATGCAGCTTTTCGAGATTTAACCATTAGCTTAAAACGAGAACATGGACCCCTCTTTAAAATGGCGTTTGGCATGATACTGTATGATGACAGAGATATATAATACAATTCGGCGTTTTACGTTTCCGCATTAAAATTCTTACGTTTCCGCATTTTTATGGTACTCTTTTCCGCATTGTTTTTACATTGATTTTATTAAAGGTTATTTACGTTTCCGCATTTAAATTTTTAATGTATGCCCCCCTTTACTCACCAACTGGGTGGAAGTAGGACTTCGAACAGGA
The DNA here is from genome assembly GCA_017311375.1 of Mytilus coruscus. Taxonomy (NCBI): domain Eukaryota; kingdom Metazoa; phylum Mollusca; class Bivalvia; order Mytilida; family Mytilidae; genus Mytilus; species Mytilus coruscus. The sequence continues at coordinate 11,932 of JAASAO010003325.1, forward strand.
TAAGTCTTTATGACTAAAATGAAACTACAAATGTATCAACTTAAAATGATGAAAATCACACATGGTCATATATCAATTAAAAGTCAATGTTCAGCACTAAAAGTTTATATATATTTTAAGCGTCAGTATACTATTATACAGTACACGTAGCACAGTTTAAAGCGGTAAACTTGTAGCCAACTGACTTTATAAAGTCTAACCTCGTATTCTATTCTCTACCATAATTGACAAACTGTTCGGATACGAATTCAGCATGTTTGCGATCACTTTTACGAACTGTGCTATTGCTGATAAAGACCGAATTTTGATGTAAGTTGTTGTTTGGATCTTCTGCAAAACGTCCATAAAATAAATATAATTGTGTGACATGCATAGAACTGGGAGAAACGATTCCGGCCCAGTTGTGGTTCTTTTGGTTTCTGTGTCGGGAGGAGATGACCATATTTGATAATAAAGTCTTATACCGATATATCATTATTACCATTTTTACAGGTGAAATACAGGTAAAATGCGGAAAAGTGGTATCTATTTATTTCGGAAAAGTAATGCACGAAAATGTGGAAACGTGAACTGGATTTTTGCTAAAAATGCGGAAACGTAATACCCCATACAAATTACAATTACTATATGTCTCTGATGAAGATTATTCGTTCCAACTTTTATGAAGAAATAACCGACTTTTTTCAACTAGATAAATAAACGACAAAAATGCAGTTTTTTCTTCTAAAATCAATTTCTTTTAACAAATTGGATTTTAATAAGGATTATTACACAAATGTAAAGCCCAATTTTGTAACGAAGATATTCCTTATCTCTTTATCGAAATCCATATTTTATCTTTTGAAACAAAATTTAAGGAGACAGAAATGTGCAATCAACCGAAATTTTAGTAAATGTCGAAAACTTCAAACCCATGTATCTTTAAAATTCAACACATGAAGATATAGATATAATTTTATTTCAATTATTTATACTTACCAGTCAGAAACATACTTTTGGATTATCTTTCTTTACTACGTTCATAACTCGCAAACACACAGATGATCTTGATTCAAACATCAACTAACCCAGATCATCCGTGTGGTTCATGCTTCAGTTTATCTTTCGGCGTGTACAAAACACGTTCAGTTCGCTTTCGGTCAGTAAATGTTTTACTGCCGCATTATTTTGTCGTTTGACTATGACTATATAATTGTTTAACTATGGAAGAAACGAATAGAATATCCGAAGAAGAATTAGAAAGTGATTCTGTCGGTATTACCGGAAGTACAGGTAACCAAATTCGGGATACCAAAATGGCCAGAACCGGCAACAAATCCTCAACAAGTAAGTCTAAAAAGCGTTCGTCCAAGACGGCGGAACTAGAAATGAAGCTTTTCAGCATAGAAGAAAGCTTTGACAAACGTTTTGATAAACTTTTTGGCTTGCTACAGGCAGCTAATAAAAGTGCAGATAGTTCTCATACTGGTGGGTCAGCCACGCAGGAGAACGATGTTACGAGAATGGATAACGTCCCTGTACAGAGGGAACGTAGACCATTAATTCCATTGGATCCTAACTTAAATGAAGATTTAGGTAGTCCAAGAATTGTAAGAGATTTTGATGAACGCTCAGAAATATCTTTACAAGTAGACCGTCGAGAGAGACGAGATCTGTTGGGTCTGATTTCAGATCATGAAGAGAGTGATACTCAATCAGTGAGTAGTCATTTACTTGATAAAAACAGTAATGCTAATAAAACTGACAGGTTTAGTAAATACTTAGATTCAAGTGTACGGAATATTTCTACTGTTGATGAAAATTCTTCAGGTAACATTACATGCAACAGTAAAGTTGATAGACTAGCTAAAATTTTTAAGGATGATTTACCAGAGGACAATAGTGACAAGTCAGTAGGTTTAATTTTAGATGATTCTCAAGTTAAGATTTTATCTTATTCTTGGAGAACTCAACATCCTGAACGTTTATCTGCTTATAAAGATGAGTATAGATCATGTTTTCCTGTACATGAGAAATCTTTACCGGTGTTACAAGTGCCAAGTTTAGATGATATGCTAGAACCTATGATTAAACGTGTGCATACAAATAAAACTGTGAAATCTTGGGACAAGCAAAAACAGTTATTTTCGCAACCTGTGAAACAAATTGAGAAGCTATCCTATTCTGGACAGGTTGCTTCCAGAATGGGAATAATTTCTATCTCGTATATGCAACAAGCTTTGGGCACTTTGTTGGGTAATTTAGAAAATGACAATGCTAGTGAAGAAAATTGTCAATTAGTTAAAGATTTATTTGCTATGTCAACCAAATCTCTTGACCAGATGGGTAGAGCTGGAGCCTTTCATCATATGATTAGAAGGAAATGTGCTGCAACAGATGCAGGCATAAATAATTTAAATGATATTCAAGCTAAGGTACTTTATTTACCGCTTTCTGACGATGGTGTTTTTGGACAAGGTCTTGAAAAACAACTTGAGAAAAGAAAAGAGCAAAGGGAACAATTGGAAGATTTGCTACCCGAAATTTCACAAAGGCAACAAAAGAAAGATAGACTATGATAGTTGTGATAGTTGGTCTAATAAACAATCAAAGTTTGCAGGAACTTCTACTTATAATTTCAATAATTATAAGAAACCGTCTATTAATAGACAGTCCACTATAAATTCGTCTAATAAGTCTTTACTGAGAGGTGGCTTTGGAAATAAAGACATTAGAAAGACAAAGATGCCAAGACATCAAACAGTGGTACAGGTTCCTGGGGTTCTTTTCGTATCCCCAATAAACAGTCCAGCTGAATCAGAGATACAGGTAATTTTATTTCAAAATGAAGACAAGATAACAGTAGGGGGTCGTCTCAGATTTTTTCTAAAAAATTGGAAAAAAAGATAACAAAAGACCAATGGGTTTTGTCTGTAATAGAAAAAGGTTACAAATTAGAGTTCATAAAGAAACAAATTTGGCAGGGAATAAAACAAACAATAGTATCTCAAAAAAATATGGAAATTTTACTCCAAGAGGTAAATATTTTAATAGGAAAAGATGCAATAGAACGGGTTCAGAGAGAACAAAGTCAATCAGGTTTTTACAGCACATTTTTTCTGGTCCCCCAAAAAAATGGGAAGATGAGACCATGCAGTCATAAATCTGAGACCTCTCAACTGGTATCTTCAGAAAAAAAAAATTTCAAGATGGATTTACTGAGCAAAGTGTTGAATATAGTAAAACCAGGAGACTGGGCCATAACGCTCGAACTAAGCGATGCGTATTTACATGTCCCAATATTTTCAAGTCATTGCCAGTTTCTAAGATTTTACCTTCAAAGTCAAGCATTTCAATTCAAAGCTCTGTGCTTCGGTCCAACATCTGCCTACTTGAGAATGAAAAATATAAGATTAGTAGTATATCTGGACGATTGGTTTATAATAAACCAACAAAAAGCACATCTATGCCTAGGTCGAGCAGAATCTCTTGGTATCACTAGGGTTCATAGTGAACAAAGAAAAATCCAAACTGGTTCCGAGTCAGAAATTGATTTATTTAGGGGCGCTTTTCGACCTGGTAAATAGGGTTAATATTCTCAACACAGATACGAATAGACAAGTTGAATCTAGCCATTCAAAAAATAATGAAAGAAATCCAAGTGACAGCTTTAGATTTTCTTCATCTTCTGGGGATAATGGCCTCATGTATAGAACTAATTCCAAATGCTCGTTTGTACATGAGACCAATTCAGCTCCATCTTCTCTCTTTTTGGAGACCAGCATGTCAAGAGTTCAAAACATTAGTCCCAGTGACACAACATCTCAAATCTCATCTAATTTGGTGGTTAAATTCAGCGAACACGCTGAAAGGCCGCTCTTTGCAACCTCAACAGACTTGTATAACCATAACTACAGATGCTTCAAAAACAGGTTATGGGGGTGTAATGGACAAGAAAATTTTTCAAGGGGAATGGTCTGTTTCAGAGAGCAAGAAACACATAAATTACCTGGAATTAGAAGCAGTAGTGCTTACAATCAAACATTTTCTAAATTATCTGATAGGGAAATCTGTACTGATAAGATCAGACAACACAACAGTGGTCCAGTACATCAACAAACAAGGGGGGACCAAATCACCTCAGTTGTGTTACAAAACCTGGGAACTTTGGACTTTAGCAATTCAATCCAATATAACCCTGAAAGCAGCTCATATAATGGGAAAGAAAAACATAATTGCAGATTATCTGAGCAGGAAAAAAATTCTGCATACAGAGTGGTCACTGAACACTCAAATTGTACAGAAACTTTTTCTCTTGTGGGACCAACCCCTGATGGATTTATTTGCCTCGGCAGAGAACCGTCAGACGAAAGTGTTTTGCTCATGGATTCCACATCCCCAAGCTTTTGCCTTGGATGCCCTGACAATATCTTGGGAGAAAATGTATGCCTACGCATATCCCCCAATCTGCCTGATACCCAAGATATTGCAATATATGAGGCAGTTCCAGTGTCAGATTCTCCTGATAGCTCCTTTGTGGCCCAGGAGACACTGGTACCCGGAATTACTTCAACTATTGATAGATTACCCAGTCAGTCTGCCGATACAATCAGACCTTCTCTGTCAACCGAGGTCCCAAGTCTTTCATCCGGACCCGGGGGTATTCAGTCTGACTGCTTGGCTTCTATCAACAGATCTTTCCAAGCAGAGGGCTTTTCTAAAGAAGCTAGAAATTTACTCTCAGCTTCATGGAGGAAAGGAACTCAGAAAGACTATAGTGCAAAATTCAAGAAGTACTGTAGCTGGTGTAGTACAAGGGAAATTAATCCCCATAATGCAACTTTAAATCAGGTAGCAGATTTTTTAGCCTATCTGTTTGAAAGTGGATTGCAATATAGGACTATTGCAGGGTACAGGTCTATGCTTTCCAATGTTTTACCTCAAGTTGATAATACTGCAGTAGGTCAACATCCATATATTACAAGACTTATTAAAGGGGTTTTTAATTCTAGACCGCCTACCACAAAATTATTACCTTAATGGGATTTGCAGTTGGTTTTAAGCTTATTGCAGAAAGAACCTTTTGAACCTATTGAAAATATTGATTTGAAACAATTGACATTTAAGACTGTCTTTCTAATCTCTATTACTACTTTCAGGAGATGTTAAAGCAATTTGCAGTCTCTCAGAGTGAACCATTCCTTTATGAGGATACAACAAAAAGGCATTACATTTATTAGATGTGGTTTGGCAAAGCAGGATCGACAAAATCATAGAAATTCAAAAATTGTTGTTCCTGCATTCACAGACAATAAAAAGTTAGATCCTGTTACATGTCTGTTACAATATATAGAAAGAACAAAGAAATTTAGAAGTAGTTTAGATAAAGACCAACAGGGAAAACTATTCCTTTCTACATGTGAACCGCATAAGCCTGTAACGTCACAAACTATTTCTAAATGGATCGTTCAAATGATTAAATTAGCGTACCCTGATTCTTCATTGGAAAATATCAAGGCACATTCAACTAGAGCAATTGGACCCTCTTGGGCTTTATACAAAGGTGCATCTATAAATTCTATTTTAGAAGCAGCTGATTGGAGTTCAGAGTCCACATTTGGAAAATTCTATCTGAGAGATTTGTCAGTCGATGTTTTAGACAATTTGTAAATATGTTTAATTTTTCGGCGAGTTGCGTTGGAGAATTTGTTATTGGTGGAAGTATTTTAAATATGATGATTTCATGATAAACATTATTTGTGTTGAACTATTGATGTGTTATATATAGACATTTGTACATATGGTACAATTTAGATGACAGAAATTTATACAGCATACGCCTCCAGTTCAGTAAGAGGACTGCTTTGGAATCTATCCAAAAGTATGTTTCTGACTGGTAAGTATAAATAATTGAAATAAAATTCAAAATTTGTAAACAAGTTAAAATTTGATGAAATATTTATACTTACCAGTCAATATTCCCACCACCGCCCCATGCTTTAATTTCAGTGCGGGTGTTTTGTACACGCCGATAAACTGAAGCATGAACCACACGGATGATCTGGGTTAGTTGATGTTTGAATCAAGATCATCTGTGTGTTTGCGAGTTATGAACGTAGTAAAGAAAGATAATCCAAAAGTATGTTTCTGACTGGTAAGTATAAATATTTCATAAAATTTTAACTTCTGACATATAAAATAAAAGGTTAACTTTAAGCATAACCCGCGCTGATATCAACTTTCTATTTTCTGAGTAAAATTACGATACATGGAGAGTGCCATTCCTAAATACATACGAGTCCACAAACTTTTATAATGTAAGGGTAAATGAGGATCTCTTTAGAGGAACAAAGTAAAGATGCATGCTGAAGCTAAGAATAATTTTCCACGAAGAACATCAAACAGGACGATCTCTCAATTAGTATGCAACTGTAACTAATACATCCATAGACATTAACACTAGTTAATGCTTTATATACTGACATTAAAACAAATACACTGCTCATATAAAATTTGGCATTACTTTCCGGGAAAAAGAATACGTTTCGCTATAAGTCTACGTTTCCGGAAATAAATACCTTACTTTCCGAGAAAATAGTAACGATTCCGGTATGTTCAGGCAAAAGTAGTAATATATTTTAAAGTCAAATCCCAAGGAAATGATGCACACAAGAGCTAACTGTTCACATTCTGGTATGTTGTGTGGTTGAGTTGCTGTCTCTTTTACGTCTTTATCACATCTTTTCTTCGTATATGCGACTTTGATATCGTCATGCATGGACACAATACTTCACTATTCGTTTCATTTTCGTATTTTGACATGATTAATATACAAATAAGAAGATGTGGTATAATTGACAAATTCAGTATTTATACTACATAACATAGGTGGTGTCATGATCACAAAACTTTCCAATAATTTTGACATTGATCATCAGTTATATTTTACTATTTTGTAAATTTGAGTCATTGACAAACAATCGCAGGTCTTTATTTGTAGCACGTTCCTTCGTTCACGTTTCCGCAAAAGAAAAGCGTTTCCTTCGCACTTTAACAGCCCTTTCCGCAATTATTTTCAAGATAATTTCATATAACACATTATGAAATCCCGACCAATGAAATTTATTTGAATATTAAACGTGGCCTACGAGAGCACCTAGATTAAACTTGGGAAGTTAGAATAGCCAATTATTTTTTTATCTAGTAATTATCGCTAAAATATGCCTTACACAATTATATGACAGAAACATTTAATCCGACCTGCTTTACAATGTTTAAGTTACCTTTTGGTCTTATAAACGTTTTGAATGCCGCAAATATAAAATAAAGTTTTTTAAATATTTCCTTTGGGCCAGGGCCGACTGTGCAAGGCTTAATAGCCAGTCCAGTTCGTCAAATGTTCATTTATTGCAAGAATTATTTTACATGCGGACATAACGAGAATCCTTTCGTAACCCCACTTCAATTTTCATTTGTCGTTTGCTGCTTTTACACAAATAACACACATTTTAACCAGTGACCGGTATTACAATTTTACACAGGTTTAAAAGTTCATTGAGCTGTTACTTTAATTACAAGTTTTAGCAAGACGAAACTGTTTACTAAATGAATTCAACAAATGTCAAGCTCATCTATATCAATTTTATTATTTAACAAAAATGTTTTTAATTACAAGCTATTTTAAATGTCGGTATAAATGTTAATGTTTTTTTACCAAAATATAATATGTATCTATTAAAACTATGTACACAATGACTAATTTCTTTTCCTTTTACGTGCGTGTCGACATCAAAATAATAAGTACGTCAATATAGGAATACAGAAAAAGAGGAATGATAAATATTCAGGAATACATTAATTCTACGATTACATCAAGGACACTTATACAGAAATATAAGTGATCATTTCACCTCTGAAATGTAATTCAAATCTATTTATTGTCTATTGATTAAAAACATCTTTCACTTCTAGGTTTGTAATGAGCACAATTACGACCTTCTTATTATCTTTCCGGTTTTATTTTTTCGCAAGTTTATTTAAAAGACCATACCTTACTTACATGCCACGAGTTTTCATATTAGTAGGCAATATTGAAAACGAATAATTTGATATAAAGAGCTATTTTATTTTAACAGATTAACACTTTGTGCTTTTTAAATCGTGCCTCAATATTTATAAATTTAGTTATATATCTATTGTTCATTCGTTTATCTTAATTGTGAAGCATGTTTATATATTCAGATTAAAATTTTATTATTCCAATTATGAATATACATATAAAACATTACGTATAACGTTAAATATTGGAAAACATATATAAAACTAACCACCAGTAAAATATCTTAAATCGATAACGCTCGGAGCGGATTAATGATAGATACATGAGGATGCTGTTCTGCTTGAGTGATTTACCTTACAAAAGGCGGACACTAAAGTTTAAAAGGACTTAACATCAGTTTGATTCCGTTTAACGGGGCGTGGCTAATTAGTTTGACGCAGTTTAACCACATCTCAAATTAACTTGAATGACCGCAAAGGAATCTATTTGACTGGTATTAAATGATTTGATATAGATTGAAATGCATTAAAAATAATTTTAATTTTGTCAATCTTTATTCAATTTTCATTAATCTTTTTAAATGCCGTTAATGCGTTTTTGTCCGTTCAAGCTAAATTCGAGTTACTAGTGTTAAGAGGGCGGAAGGATTTTTCGTGGACGTCTGGATTGGACCTTTATTTTGCGGAAAATCGAGAAGTCAGGATTAATTATTGATTTTACGAAAATTGGGATGACACCCCCTCTGACCTACATTAAATGCGAATATGAAATTCTGAATGACGCTAAGTGTATCATTGTTAGTACAGTTATTTCCTGTTAGTAATCAAACTATTTTAATTTTGAAATACCAGCATTATCATCGATAGTGAATTTGTATGTTATTACATTTAACTATTGTTATGTCTTTGAGTGTGAATTCCATTCTTTTATGAATGATTTATTTTTATTACACATGTGATAATATTCTTTGTAACTGGAATAAAAATTCATACAACAATTGCATACATAAATTAAAACCGCATTATCTATGTTTCAGTTGTCAAAGTAACAGCTTTTCTGACAGATTTAACAGAGTATTCTGCCTTTAATGCAGTCTATATGAAATGTGAGTGTACAGTTTAAACATAAAAATAAGAAGATATGGTATGATTGCCAATGAGACAACTCTCCACCATAGACCACATGACATAGAAGGTGACACCTTATGGTCACTGCATGGCCTTCAACAATGAACAAAACATATAACACATAGTCAGCTATAAACGGCCGCGAAATGACAAATGTAAAACCATTCAAACGAGAAAACTAACGACCTGACTTAAGTACAAAACAGTAACCAACATACAAATATTATATACAGCAACAAACAACAACCACTGATGTACAGGCTCTGACTTACAAGTACAGATCTTAGAGTACTAGCAGTTACTGACAGTTAGTTTAAAGCCAATAACAAATAATACAAAATTCAAGCATCTACTACAATAACATGAATAGGAAGTAACTCATTTACTAACCCAAACAAATCAGCGCCTCTATCCACTATTATTACTCGTTAATAGAGTGATCGTTGTGAGCGGAATATAACGACTGGATTTTCTTGTTACTCATTTACCGTTTTGAATTTACCAACCAAGAGGAAACAATTCTGGGGAATCAATCACACGACTCTAACCCTTTGATAGGTAGTAATTCCTGGACCATAGATAATGATGGCCTGTTTAGAATTTTCACCACTTTGACCTTGAACCTACATACACAGTTAACTGAAGTACTTTCATTATAATATTCAGAATAAATTTGAATATGTATGATGACTGTTTATTTTCTGCTTTCTTTATAATCCAAGGGCCACTTTTGCTTTTGGTCTTTTATAATGCAGTGAATACAAAATAAAAACAAATGAATCTCAAAATTCATTTTCTCCTGTATGTAAAATATTTAATATTTTTCTACACCTGATTCATTGCTCAACTTGGGAAATATGTTCAGTAGATGCTGTATTTTGTTATCCAATCAGATACATTGACCTCAGTACACAAAGGAGCAACTCTAGTTCTCGGAAATGAAATACTACAGTGCCACTTTAAGTATTGTTTTATTACCTAAAGTAAGAAATTTAAACTTTCATTGTAATACGGCACACATTTGGATCTTTATTTAACTATTTTATTACAAACTGTCTATTTTTTGTATGTTAACCAGATGTCATTCACGATTTGAGTTATCGTAGTGACTTATCTAAAGATTAAAAATGAGAGGCGAAGGATACCAAAGGACATTCAAACTCATTAGTCGAAAATAATCTGACAACGCCATGGCTAAAAGGAAAAAAGACAAAACAGACAAACAACAGCACAAAACTAAACATAGAACACCAAAGACTGAGCAGCAAGAACCCCACCAAAACCTACCACGAACCCCACCAAAATACGTATGTATTTTAATAATATTGTATAATTTTCAGTCTTTCCAAAGGATTTCCCGGCTAGATCATCTTGTCAAGTAGTAGCCGCACCACTAGTAAGTGATACCATGTTAATATATAACGTTATTGCTAAATTAATTGATTGGTGGATTTTCGAATTATCAACGACATTGTTCTTCTCTACACTGTGGCTGATAAAAGATTGAAATGACATCCTTTACTGCATGTCTTAGTACATCACAAGTTGTTAAGGGTTCTTGTTTTTATCAATTATGGTCTTTAATTGTCGTATGTCACAAAACAAGATGTGCCATACATTACAATGCCAATTGACAATCTATCAATAACTCGCCGTTTCAGAATCTAATGCATTCTGGGTAATATTCGCAAAAGTGAAAAACCGAAAATCGGTCCTAAACAATGGAAATTCAAACAATGACGTAACGTTATTTGCATTTTGCAGTACAAACAATTTAATTAACCATAGTCCTTTAGATTCTGAAACGGACAATGGCCAATGTCGTCCGAATCTGTCTTGTCTTATATTGGTGAAATCCTCGGTACATTTTCTTTATAGTGTCAAAATAACAAATAGATGGATGTACAAGGTATTGGTGTCGACTGAAACATAAGCCTAAGTAAACACAGATAACTGAAGGCATACTACTTATTCATACAATCATATTGTCCTGAATGTAGATTTGACTTACGAGTATCGATACTTTATAGATTGACAGCGTCTTCGGCTTTGACAAAAATAAAACAACCAGTCTGTTATGGAACGAATTATTATCCCAAAAAATGTCAACCATTCCAGGGCGCACCTGTTTTTGTATTCTTGTTGGTGTTCAATCTGAGGTTTTCTGTACAATTATTTTTACTTTTTTTGTCTTTGTGATATGATTTGTCCATTTAGCACTTTGGTATTCCTTTTTCAAAGATATATATTTTGTTCTTAGAATTCTAGTCATATTTTTCAACATGTTGATGTCTATATAATTTTGTAAAGTATAAAAGGAAAAAGAAAAGACATACAGTATGTATACATGTACCATTTGTTTTTGTATTTCTATCGGTATAAGTTTTAATATTACATTATTACATCATAAATACATAAGATAAAACTCTCTGAATTTATGTTTTAGTTTGGTCTTGGTGAATGATAAATAATATATTGATACAATAATTTAAAAGTTTGTTCACTTTATATTTTCAGGGCGCTCAGTTAGAGATTGACGCAATAGCTGTTATTGATAAGTGCTGATGGCAACGACAAAGTGAGCCAACGAGACATAAAATAACTGAAGGATGCATTAAATATAATAATTAGTAAATGTTGATTGATAGATGATGATGATGATGATGATGATGATGATGATGATGATGATGATGATGATGATGATGACGACGATGACGACGACGACGACGACAACGACGACAAGTACACATTATTCTTACTTCGAGCCAAACCCACCTCCCTCACTCGAGGCCTGCAGGCTACTACGAGACTGCCGAGGTAGTTCCATACTTAATATTTTGCTAAAGATGTTGCTTAAAATGATATCACTTTCTCTTTTGTTGTCGAATTCTTGATTTATACTGGCTACAGATTCCACTCGAGTGAACATAAAATATTATTGAATATAATAAGCTGTGTTTAGTTTTATTCTTCCCAGGGTGTCCCATTGATTCACGAATTACTAACAATGGATTATTATAATATTCCTAGCGATGCAAAGGCTAACAACGAATATGTCTGCTTTTCTTGGTTTTCAAGTTTGATTATTTTGCTTTTTATACTCCTACACAAGCAAGTCTTTGAGTTTACAATTACTATTAGGTCTTTTCTCTCTTTTGTTGTGCTATGGATGTATTGGCATCCATTAAAAATAAGTTAAGGATTTACAAATAACTGAATACATATTTTATTATGTAAAAATACGTCTATTCACTGTGCAGAGTTAAATTCCATTTTCATCAAATTGTAGATATGATGATGCTAGGTTTATAAAAGGGTATAAAAGTTAATTTCAAAACTTGTTACTCGAGTACTATTAATGTTTTAAAATTAATTCAAAATCTCTGTACATCTGTATCTTTATTATACCTGAATTACCTTTCGTCGTCTGTATGGATACCAGTTTTGAAACATCGTTCGTATTTATCTTCTAAATACAACAGACTTTTTTTAAACTCAATACAATGCATATCCAATAGTCTGTTACATTTACCATAGTATTGTTTTACATTCTCACTGTCTCCTGTCCAGGAAAAACAGACGAGAAAATGTAATAAAATTACAATGTAGCTTTCTTACACTTTAAACTATACACGTTTTGTATTTATCAAATTAACACAAAAGTCAAACAAACCTAACATAATACATTAATTCGAATAACCAGACCTATTTGGCTATACATAATGATAACTATAATCATCTATTGAGGCTTTTCATAAAATCATATATTTCTCTGTAGAATAAATTCATGTGTCAATTGTACTTTTGTGAATATAGTTTTAATTCTGTTATTAATGGGAAGATTTGTTTACAGTTATAAAAGACGATTTTGTGTTTCGAGATGATTTTTGCAAAATGACAGTTACATTGAACCAATGAATGTTCAAATCGATGAAGTCTGATTCAGTCAAAATGGCATGTATATCGACTGAAACTTAAAGAACCGTGATGCGAAGCAAATTCTGACAAACACCTATTGTATAATAGCTCACCGAGGACCTTTAAACTATAAACGACACAACGTTGTCCTAAAAACGATTATAAAGTACTTTCATTTATAGATTTAGTGATTGTCATTATGTAATTGAAACAGTTCATCTATGTATTGCAGCACCCACCTAAACACATGTACGTCATTGGAATTATGGATATGGTTTTAATTAAAATCAAATCCAATATCAATATTCAAGACTCTAAAACTTCACCAAATTAGAAACAAAATGGATTAAAAATTATCAATGAATTAGTAAAATCTAAAAAATTATTATCTTAACCAAATAATATAAATGGACTTAGAACTTGAATAGTCATAGAATTATCTTTCGAAAAGGCTGAATGCTACTACTTTGTATTCATAAAATATGTTACCATAAGACAACCACTCACAGTTAAAAGTTATATCCATATATACAGAATCACAACAAAACAATAAAGTATAAAACTTTATTGCAGCAAATCAACATCAGTCAAACACAATCAATCACAAATTCAGATCTGTACTATAAACGATCCAGAAAATTAACTTTGAATAAATGCGTCATTAGTCCTATTTCAAATAGCTCAAGTGATTGTTCATTACAAAGACTTGCTTGAAGGCTATTCCACAGAGTCCCAGCCACCACATCGAACCTCAGCTCACCATACATTTTGTTCCGTAAGTTTTCTTGGCATCTCGATTAAAGCAGCATTTTCAGATCGCAAGGATCGTGCCAGTTTGGTATGGGTTTTACTCATTGTTGAATACCATACGGTGATCTATAGTTGATACCTTCTCTGTCATTTGGTATCTGGTGGAGAGTTGCCTTATTGGCAACCATACCACATCTTCTTATTTTCATATTAACTTAAC
>JAASAO010002749.1:0-10966 GCA_017311375.1 Mytilus coruscus
TCTATTGACAAAATTGTGTGAGCAACCAAAGCAGACATTATTTGTTAATAATTAGGATCCAGCAGCCAAAATTATGCAAACATACCAGCATAGATGTACAACATATCTAAACTAAAAAATTCAAACAAACATCAATTAAATCTAACATAGACGCCAACAACATTTTGTAGTTGATAGTTAAACTAATTGTATCATTATACAGACATTAACAAAGAATCAATTGACTGTATCATCTAGTTTGTATATTGATTGCATTTTTCATGTTATAGGAAATAACTTAGAACAGCCTACGGCATTTACAGCATTATCTACATTTTCAAGTGGACTTCCAAATGGAACAGCTTCCAATTGCTTTTGAGCATTTCCATATGCTCAAGTCAATGGGTGTTTCGGATAAGCGAGAATTCTGATATAAGAACTTTGGTAGGCGACATTTTTTTTTTTTTTATAAAAAAAGAAAATGAATTCCCGAATTCTCACAATTAAGCTAAGGAATACAAGATCGACAATGTACATATCAACAGAAACTTATGCTATCCGAATTTGGATAAAAGAGATAAAACACATTACCAAGGAGAAATAACTGCACTTATCCAAATTCGTATAAGAAGTATAGATTGCCTACCTCACAGAGTTTAGTATGCAATGAGTATACTTGTCCAAATTCGGATAAGTATATCTATATTTAATATTAAGTTGTCTTGGTTGTTATCCGAATTCGGATAAGAAGATAAAATGAATTATGAGTACCCTTCAAGATTTTTTTTTCCGAATTCAAATAAAAGTGATATATTTATATATCAATTAGCCTTGTTATTAATTTTCTTAGCTAATGATTGATTGTTTGTTGTTTGTTAAACGTTCAGTGGCAAATATTTCATGTACATGCAAATGAAAAAGCAAATTAATGAAGAAAGGGCAAAGATTGGTTCTACAAACTGTTTTCCTGGAAAAAATGTTAGTCTTTCGTTTGTCATTGGCAAATGCAAGCATGATAGAAAAAAAGAGAAAAAAAAACCTTCCGACATACCATCAAAAGGAACAATGAGAACCTCGCCACGGCGGTCGAGTATCATAAAACTTTCAGGTCAAACCGGGTACATTGAAATAAAGGACAATTTGACGACAGATAATTCAGAGATGCTAAATGAAAATATACCAGTAAATCGACTAGTCTATTGTTTATTATAATTCCATTCCTGGCGAATATTTTTATAATATACAGTTTACAAAATATATGAATCAAAGATTCAAAAAACAAAACTTTACGACAAAAGAGATGATTTCAGCTTCCCAATTGTGAACTTTCCATTTCTATGAAGCAACATTCCAGCAGCGCCTGCATACGGAGTATATATCTCCCAATTGATACGATATTCCCGGGCTTGTATTTCCTATCATGATGATTTCCTTGATAGAGGGTTGCTGCTCACAAGGAAGGTATTAAACCCAGAGTTCCAAATGGTGAAGTTGAAATCATCCCTTCGTAAATTTTACGGACGCCATCACGAGTTGGTTGACCGTTATGGAATAACCGTTTCACAGATGATATCGGATATGTTCCTTATGTCGTTACTATAATACCCGTCCCTTTTCACGAATGTGACCTACCGAAGTAGACTATTTACCGGATTTGT
Organism: Mytilus coruscus; assembly: GCA_017311375.1. Lineage (NCBI taxonomy): Eukaryota > Metazoa > Mollusca > Bivalvia > Mytilida > Mytilidae > Mytilus > Mytilus coruscus. The sequence continues at coordinate 1,638 of JAASAO010002749.1, forward strand.
AATAACATAAGCAACACGACGGGTGCCACATGTGGAGCAGGATCTGCTTACCCTTCCGGAGCACCTGGGATCACCCCAGTTTTTGGTGGGGTTCGTGTTGCTTAGTCTTTAGTTTTCTATGTTGTGTCTTGTGTACTATTATTTGTCCGTTTGTCTTTTTATTTTTTAGCCATGGCGTTGTCAGTTTATTTTCAATGTATGAGTTTGACTGTCCCTCTGGTATCTTTCGCCCCTCTTTCACATAGACAAATGTTAGGCACTCACGGTACATTACTTTCACAAGTTACCACAAAGGGATAACATATAAAATAATAAAAGGGTCCTCCAAAAATCTGCCAAAATCTGCATAGAATAACAATATCCTTTAAAACATTTTATATTGTATTGTTCCTTCTCGCCTTCAATTCTTTTAACTCTAAAACAGAGTCCTTATATACACATTTGTCACCAAGAATGCACCAACTATGCAACAAGAATTTGACATTAATTCTACTTGTTAACCTGACCTAAATTGCCACCAAATATGCACCAAAAATGCACCAACCTATTAATACATAGTAAAACTCTACTTAAACTATCACATGTTAAAAGGTGACCTCTAGGAAATCGGATACATTGCATACTACTGATAACTACGATACAAAAATAATTTGTAAAATTACTTTAACAGATAAAAGTAATATTGTCTTATTTACACTCTGTCATTCCATCCTTTCTATAAGCATGTGGATTTAATTGACCACAGGAAATTATCACAACACATTTCAATAAATAATAAAACAAATGTAAAGCTCGTTAAAAGTCCGCCTACTGACAATTTGATAACAAAAACAAGCAATGTCAAAACATAGTTATATGAAAAATAATTCTAAAAAGAAAATTATCTAAGTAAATCATAAAATGAATTGTCAGCAGCAAATGTTATTGTCTCTGCTAAATCACGGTAAGGTCTACAAGGTGTTAGCACTAGCATAACGAACGTTCTGTTTCTGCAATTGTTGGAATTTAATCTATTACAGTTATTGTCAAATGTTCGAAGTATATTGTTTCTGGATCAACTCCTGTTGAATAGGAGACAGTGCTGTTTCTAGTTGTCTCCATACTCCCTCCATGTATGCAATATCCTTCTCATCATATTCAAAATCTCTGTATTTGTAGTTGTGTCTACCATCGTAGCTTCTAGAGAAGAATTGTCATCTTCACTGTCACTAACAGCAATACAGTTTGTATTTTAAAGAGGAGTTTCTGACTCTAACTCTTCTGTAGTGACAGTTATAATTAGTATAAACAAATACATCCGCTATTAATTCTAAACTGTTATACTGATAATTGACACTGTGACAACTTTCTATGTATCTATCATTTCGACCACACAGCAGTTAATTATCTGCACATGATTTAATAAGGTTTTGTTAGGATTATAATCATTCTGTAACTGAAGTTCGATCGTTTGAGTTGTATAATAAATATTAGTATTTACTTGGATTCTACTTTATATATATGTAGCATAAGTTGCCACATAAATTGGCGACGAGGATTTAAAATTTTTTTTTTTTTTTTCGATTTAGTGAATACATTGAACATAACAATGGGAGACGAAGCTGCACCACCTATAATTATTCCAACAAATTATGGACGTATTGACGAATTTGATGACAATTCAGAAGATTGGATACAATACACCGAAAGACTTAACCATTATTTTATTGCAAATAACATTGAAAGTATGGAAAAGCAACGAGCAATTCTTTTAAGTGCCTGTGGCAAAAAGACATATAAACTTATGAGGAATTTAAGTGCTCCGCAAAAGCCAGGTGAAAAGACTTATGATGTCATTGTTAAGTTAGTCACGGATCACCAAAATCCAAAACCGTCATCTATTGTACAGAGGTGCAAGTTTAACAGTAGATCGAGACAGCCAAACGAATCGGTGAGCCAGTTTGTAGCAGAGCTTAGACAGATATCTGAACATTGTGATTACAAAGCTACTCTTGATGATATGTTGAGAGATAGACTTGTCTGTGGAATAAAAGAAGACCGTATTCAGAGACGTTTGTTAGCTGAACCTGGATTGACATTCAAAAAAGCAATGGAAGTTGCAACAGCAATGGAAATGGCAGCTCAGAACGCACACGATCTGCAAGTTCAGGAACCTAAGCAAGTGCACAAAGTTACAATTCGTAATGAGGAATGTTGCAGATGTGGAGGATCTCATAATGCAACGGATTGTAAATGGAAAGACGCAAAGTGTTATGTGTGCGATAAGAAGGGACATTTAGCGAAAAAATGCCGAAATAAAGGGAAGCAAAATGCTAAAGAAAAACCGAAATTTAAGCAACAAACACAGCAAGGGAAAGTGTACCCTAAGCAGCGTCCGACTAAAACACATTTTGTTGAAGAGGATAGTGACGATATGGAGGATACCTATACAATGTATCAATTGGAAGGTACAAAAAGGAAACCGTATCTAGTGTCCGTTAAACTCAACAGCACTGAAATAAATATGGAAATCGATACAGGTGCATCAGTTTCAGTGATAAGTCAGGAGACATGTAAACAAGTATTTGGAAGTGACAATTCATTAGAAAAATCACCGTGTAGTTTGCGTACATACACAGGAGAGAAAATTGATGTGTTAGGAAAACGGAATGTTACCGTTATATACAACAGTCAAAGTGTGGATTTACCGATCACCGTGGTTAAGGGAACGGGACCGAGTTTAATGGGGCGTGATTGGCTTCATAAACTACAACTCAACTGGAAATCAATATTCAAAATTGAGAAATTGTCACACAATCAGGAACCGGAAAAGGACAAGGAGTTACAAGACTTGTTACGTAAGTACCCTCAAGTATTTAAAGAAGGACTAGGCACATTAAAGGGGACTAAAGCAAGGATTTATGTAGATAAAGACGCTACACCTAAATATTTCAAAGCAAGGCCAGTGCCGTACGCACTCAAAGAAAAAATTGAAAAAGAACTTGATAGATTGGAAAAAGGAGGAAATATCGAAAAGGTTGAATTTTCCGAATGGGCTGCTCCCATAGTGCCAATAGTAAAACCGGACAAATCAGTAAGGATTTGTGGGGACTACAAAGTAACTATTAACCAAGTGTCTAAACTTGACAATTATCCGATCCCTAAAACCGATGATCTCTATGCAACATTAAGTGGGGGACAAGCTTTTTCCAAGCTAGATCTGAGCCAGGCCTATCAACAAATTGTACTCGACGAGGAGTCACGTAAATATGTAACAATCAACACGCATAAAGGATTGTATCAGTATAATCGTTTGCCGTTTGGAGTTTCGTCCGCACCGGGAATATTTCAAAGAACAATGGAAAATTTGTTGCAAGGAATCCGAGAGTTGTTGTGAGACTAGACGACATTCTTATCACTGGAAGTTCAAAGAGTGAACATTTAAACAATTTAGAAACTGTATTAGGCAAGATTCAGGAATCAGGTATGAGACTCATCAAGGACAAATGCGTATTTCTAGCACCTGAAGTAGTGTATTTAGGTCATAGAATTGATCAATATGGAATATATCCTGTTGAAAGCAAAGTCAAAGCGATCACAGAGGCACCGGAACCTAAAAATGTTACCGAGTTAAAATCGTACTTAGGAATGCTTAACTACTACAACAGATTTCTGCCGGATTTATCTTCAAAACTAGCACCGTTGCATGAACTGTTGAAAAAGCAAAAACGATGGGAATGGGACAAATCACAACAAGAGGCTTTTGAACTATCAAAAACTTTACTAAAGTCTTCTAAAGTGTTGGTACATTATGACCCGAACAAGGACATTATTCTATCGTGTGATGCTTCGCCGTATGGAATAGGGGCCGTCCTGTCGCACAAAATGGAAGATGGATGTGACAGACCGGTTGGATATGTTTCGCGCACGCTAGCACCCGCCGAGAGGAATTATAGTGTTCTTGAGAAGGAGGGATTAGCCGTTATATTCGCACTAAAGAAATTTCATCAATATTTGTTTGATAGAAAATTCACCATTTATACAGATCATAAGCCATTGATAGGATTATTTAACGAAAATAAGTGTATTCCGCCAATGGCAGCCGCAAGAATTCAGCGTTGGGCTTTGACAATGTCCGCATATGAATATAAGATAGTTTACAAAGAAGGAAAGAAGAATTCTAACGCTGACGCACTAAGCCGTCTACCGTTAAACCGAGAAGGGAAAACGGAAGTACCCGCAGAAATGATCATGCTAATGGATCACATGGATTCTACGCCGGTTACTGCCCAGCAAATTAAAGCATGGACACGCAAGGATCCGATATTGGGACAAATAACTAACTATGTTTTGAAAGGTTGGCCAAATTACAGAGACAATGATGAAATGAAGCCATATTTTAGTCGAAAAACAGAGTTAAGTGTATTTGACAGTTGTCTGTTGTGGGGAAATAGAGTTGTTATTCCAAACCCTGGAAGAGAAATTATTCTTCAAGAACTACACGAGGGTCATCAAGGAATTTCACGTATGAAAGTACTTGCGAGAGGTTATGTCTGGTGGCCAAATATGGACGCAGAAATTGAACAGACAGTTCGTGCATGTCACAAATGTCAAGTCAATCGACATGCTCCACCAGAAGCTCCAATGCATCCTTGGAATGGCCGTCAAAACCTTGGTCAAGGATACATATTGACTATGCAGGGCCACTGTACGGAAAAATGTTCTTAGTATGTGTTGATGCACACTCAAAATATTTGGATGTACATGTAGTGAACTCTGCAACCAGTGCAAACACTATCGAGAAATTGCGCACTATGTTTGCAATTCATGGATTACCAGAAAGCATCGTCAGTGATAATGGAACACCGTTTGCTAGTCAGGAATTCCAGGATTTTGTTCAAAGAAACGGAATTAAGCACATTCGTTCTTCACCATATCAACCTAGCACAAATGGGTTGGCCGAGCGTGCTGTTCAGACATTTAAAGAGGGAATGAAGAAGGTTACCGAGGGAAGTATAGAAACAAGAATGGCGAAATTCTTATTTACGTATAGACTAACGCCACATGCCACAACCACTATTGCTCCAGCTGAAATGTTAATGGGACGGAGACCAAGATCGTTGCTAGACTTAACATATCCGAACATTAACAATCGTGTTCAACAGAAACAACAAAGACAAAAACAATCTCATGATAAGACAGCTCAAGTGAGAAATTTTAATGTAGGAGATAGTGTGTACATTTTGAGTCACAACCGTGAAGCTAAATGGATTACAGGAACTTTAATTAAAAGAACAGGACCAGTTTCGTTTGTCATTGAATTAAACGATGGAAGAACTGTTAAACGACATCAGAATCAGATCAGACACAAATATGATCAGTATAGTGACAATAAACTGCCAGATATATCTAAGATTCCAGATGTTCCGATTCCATCCGTATCCAACAATCAAACAGATGTAGAAGCCGTATGTGATTCTAATGCTGATTCTAGTGACACCAATGACAATTCAAAGTCAGTTATGAAACCTAGTGTTGCGACTCCGAGACCAACAAGAACAAGGAAACCGCCAAATAGATATGGAGATTTTGTGTATAATTAAATCTGAACGAACTTTGGTTAAGGCAATGGTTAAAATGTAAAGGGCAGAATAATCCCTAATAACCATTTTATACAAAGAAATAAGGCAGTCTACCTTTTCTTTGTTTTGCATGCAACATTGATTTATTAAGCTTGTAAATTGCTTATTTTCAATTCTAGTAGGATTAGGAAACATACTATAATTGTAAAAGTTCATTCAGTTCAAATTCTATAAATAAGTACATGTGCAGAATTTCATTGATAAAATTAAAGTAAAACAGCTGATTTCGTTTTCATTCATTAAGTGATAAATGAACTGTAAAAATGTTATGTTCAATCTAAGGATGGAGGTGTGTAGTGACAGTTATAATTAGTATAAACAAATACATCCGTTATTAATTCTAAACTGTTATACTGATAATTGACACTGTGACAACTTTCTATGTATCTATCATTTCGACCACACAGCAGTTAATTATCTGCACATGATTTAATAAGGTTTTGTTAGGATTATAATCATTCTGTAACTGAAGTTCGATCGTTTGAGTTGTATAATAAATATTAGTATTTACTTGGATTCTACTTTATATATATGTAGCATAAGTTGCCACATCTTCAGTAATAAATCTTAATTCATGTAGTAAATCAGTTAACTGATCGTCAGAAAGTCCCTCTGGTGAATTACATGTTGTAACACTGAAATCCTCTGCTGACGCAATTGAAACCAGACCAACATCCTCTGATATATCGGAATAAACTTCAACTTTATCACTTGAATTTTTATTTCTGTTTAAATCTTCTATTAAAACACGTCTGCTATCTGGTTATCCATATTTTGAAATATATAAAGTCACTGTTTGTTCTTGTTGGATCCCACTTCTGCCACGACGGTCGAGTATCATAAAACTTTCAGGTCAGGTCGGGTACATTGAAATAACGGACAATTTGACGACAGATAATCCAGAGATGTTAAATGAAAATATACTAGTAAATCGACGAATCTATTGTTTATTATAAGTCCATTCCAGGCGAATATTTACATAAGATACAGTTTACAAAATATATGATTCGAAGATTCACATAGAAAAATGTTAGGCACTCACGGTACATTACTTTCACAAATTACCACAAACGGATTTCGTTACATTCAGTATACAAAAGAATTAAGCAACAATGTCCAATACGGTGCACACAAAACATAAAAACGCGCATAGTGTTCAATACTATGCAGACAAAAACCACGCAACAGTGTCCTTTACTGTGCGGACAAAAAACACAAAATTAAATACAAATGAATAATAATGCAGCACAACCTTTCTATGAATCTATAATGATCCTCCCAATATCTGCCAAAATCTGCATAGAATAACATAATCCTTTCGAACGTTTCATATTGTATTATTCCATCTCGCTTTCAATTCTTTCATCTCTAAAACAGAGTCATTGTATAAACATTTGTCACCATGAATGGAAATTGACTAGTATGCATGCTGCGTGTTGCATGTTGGGTGTTGCGTGTTGCATGTTGTGTGTTGCGTGTTGCGTGTTGCGTGTTGCGTGTTGCGTGTTGCATGATCTTCGATTATTTCTTTTACATTTTTTGTAAAATTGGAAGAATTTTAAATTTGGATATACAAAATATGTAAAAAAAAATTATCAGTCATCGTATTTTCACCCTTATGTCTTTGACATACATCATGGAGTCTGCACTTTTATCAATAACTTTTTTTTAATTAAAGTTGAAAATACTGTCATTGAGCTTAAGTTTGTAAACTATATCTTATCTCTAATATGCATTTAATTGCTGACAATAATTTGCTATTTTCAGGAGTGTTGAGATAACTAATTAATTAAAGACTGAAAATTATCAGTACTTAAAGAGGTCCTCATGCCACCCATCCTCTACTTTCAGAGGCATAATTAAGGAGAAATTCTTCGCTTTAAGAGATGTACGAACGATCCAGTAGATTTGCAAACAAAATATGCGTTATTTTCTGAACGCCTTATTAAAAGGGGATATCAAAAAAATGAAATTAAAACTGTTATGCAGAAAGTGACTGCAAAACAAAGAAATGACACATTAATGGTAAAACTCAAATCTGTATTACAGTCGCCTCCCTTGATATTTTCTACAGTGTTTTCAAGACAGAAATCACACGTAAAGAACAATATCTTAAAACACTGGGATAAATTAAAGGATGACGAAGAGGCAAAACTTTTATTTGATAAAAGACCTCTTTTTGCTTTCCGTAGGCATAAAAATTTGAAAGAAACAGTAACATCAGCAACTCTGGGTAATTAACATGTTGCAGATTATGAAAATAGATTCTTTACTATATTTGTTAAATTGATAAACATGGTTAAATAGAAAAATAGTATAGAAAAGTATTATAAAAACGATCACCCCTAATAAAGATTACAGTATTTTTAAGATTAAGTGTCACTATGCAATGGCTTGGGCTCCTGACGATGGACATGGCCATGGTCAATTAGTTAATTCTAATTGGTCTAAACAGATGTTCGAAGCACCTTGTGATCTATGGAGTTGGGGTGCTGGGATAGTATTTGACAACGATTTATTGAAATACAGATTAGAATAAAATGCTCCGCAGGGCGCAGCTTGATACGACCGCAGAGGTCGAACCCTGAATAGTTGGGGCAAGTATGGACACAACATTCAAGCTTGATACAGCTCTTAATTTGGATTGTGATTAAATATTTGACACAGCATAGGTTTCTGACACAGAATGAATGTGGTCTAAGAACTTAAAAATTTTACATTGGACATTCACCTATTATGGTCCAATATCCAAAATCTAAATACATGGTTAGATTCAGCATATCAAAGAACCCCAAGAGTTCAATGTTTGATGAAATCAAACAAAGTTTAATTTTGGACCCTTTTGACCTCAATGTGGACAAAGTTGATAACGGGGCCCAAAATCAAAAATCTAAATACATGGTTAGATTCAGCATATCAAAGAACCCCATATATTTAATTTTGTTGAAATCAAACAAAGTTGAATTTTGGACCCTGATTTGGACCAACTTGAAAACTGGGCCCATAATCAAAATCTAAATACATGTTTAGATTCAGTATATCAAAGAACCCTAAGAATTCAATTTTGTTAAAATCAAAGTAAGTTTAATTTTGGACCCTTTGGACCTTAATGTAGACCAATTTGAAAACAGGACCAAAAATTAAGAATCTAAATACACGGTTAGATTCGGCATATCAAAGAACCCCAATATTTCAATTTTTGATGAAATCAAACAAAGTTTAATTTTGGACCCTTTTGACCTCAATGTGGACAAAGTTGATAACAGGGCCCAAAAATCAAAAATCTAAATACATGGTTAGATTCAGCATATCAAAGAACCCCATATATTCCATTTTTGTTGAAATCAAACAAAGTTTAATTTTGGACCCCGATTTGGACCAACTTGAAAACTGGGCCCATAATCAAAAATCTAAATACATGTTTAGATTCAGCATATCAAAGAACCCTAAGAATTCAATTTTGTTAAAATCAAACTAAGTTTAATTTTAGACCCTTTGGACCTTAATGTAGACCAATTTGAAAACAGGACCAAAAATTAAGAATCTAAATACACTGTTAGATTCGGCATATCAAAGAACCCCAATAATTCAATTTTGATGAAATTAAACAAAGTTTAATTTTGGACCCTTGGACCTCAATGTGGACCAATTTAAAACAGGGCCCAAAATCCAAAAACTTAATACACGGTTAGATTCAGCATATTAAAG
>JAASAO010002623.1:0-10439 GCA_017311375.1 Mytilus coruscus
TTATTCTGCACTTTTTGCCCTTTATTCTGCACTTTTTGCCCATTATTCTGCACTTTTTGCCCATTATTCTGCACTTTTTGCCCATTATTCTGCACTTTTTGCCCATTATTCTGCACATTTTGCCCATTATTCTGCACTTTTTGCCCATTATTCTGCACTTTTTTATTCTGCACTTTTTGCCCTTTATTCTGCACTTTTTTGCCCATTATTCTCTATTCTGTAAACCTCATCCAGACCCTTTTACATTTGAAATGTCTGCTAAAATAGACTTTAACTTGCAGTGAGGTGAGAGTTGTTTTTTTTTTTTTTTTGCCTCGTGTTGAAGGCCTCACTGTGACTTTGAGATGAAGAACAGCAATAAAAGCGCTGTTCCTTTGCTTTTTGTGTGTTTTTTTTGCGGTGCATGTACTGATTTTGTGTCATGGGTGGATACCCCATATCTTTTGTTTTTCTATTAAACATCATCTTCATATCATCGGAGACCTTAAGCAATTGTGTGTCTTACAGGACTATTAGCAACAAGAGAGTGTACATTTTCACAGAAAGTCTCAAATTTTATGGGAAAACCCACCATCGAAACAGAGGGTTGTAGGTCTTTACCAAAAGGACCCGACACGCCTTGCTTGAAGCTTTCCAAAGGAGATTACTATGAATACTGTCAAAAAGCAGGTTAGAATATTTTACGTTTGTCATATTTCCATTGTGTAATGCCTTAGTTATTATTAAGTAATAAAATTAAAACATACTGCTTGCAACTACTGTCTACAGTAGGTGGACTATCAGTCCCGAGGGTTTCATCAGGCTGAGCTCGGTAGTCCGTGCGTCGGTCTTCAAATGATTTATAACATACATTTCTTAAATTTCCGTTGATAAATTCCCTATAGAGGTCTTTCAGTCCCCCGGGTTTCATCAGTCCAGTAATTAGTGCTTCAGTACTGACATGATTTATTACATACATTTCTAAAATTCTCCGTTGGTAAATATAGGAATTTTTAAGAAACTAAGGTCCCAACTCCCTCAGGCAAAATTGACCTTAGATGAATTTTACTATTATATTTAGGTCCCTTTTTGACATATAGCCTCTACCGTTATTACAGTCCTGGCTTTCAAATGTTTAGCTTTGATAATTCCTGGTGAAGTTTAGTCCCACCTTGTAAGCAAAGCTTGGACACATGATCTGTATTTTAATCAGATTGGTTTAATCAAGAAAGCGATTCAGACGCAAAAAAAAAAAAAAGTGTTATTTTCATTAAGGTGGTACATAACACTACAGGGAGGTAACTCTGTAAAAATCAGCTGAACGTTTTAATCACGTTCTATTGTAAAGGCAATATTAAGTTTCTTAATGATCAAAATGAGTGTTTGTCAAATTGCTATATATTCAATGAAATTTTTCCGATAAAGTGTGTGGTTCAAATTTTTTGAAATTTTTATATTTTAGTCAAAGGGTCAAAGTAAATATTTTTTCAAAATTTTATGAAAATTAAACGAGCCAAATTAATTTTAGGCAAGGTGTTTGGTACCACCTTAAACTACAGTTAACTCGCTATAATTTGTTGATTCTAAAATGAATCCATAATATCCATAAATTTACATCAAAAGCATGGAAAACTAAAGATAGGTCCTCATCTTGTTTTTTTATACAAATATTTCAAAAAGATTATAACAATGTTTTGTGTGGAATAAATGAATGTTTACTGAGGACTTAAACATTAGAAATAATAAAATATCTTACTGCAAGTGTATTTGAGATGAACGTTTAGAAAACGTCTCACTGCGATACTTTTTAATGCAAAGCAAAGGTAAAGGGGTTCAGTATTCTCGATAACTGGTTGCCTTGTTGGTCCTGACCACTAAAAATCAGGTAGGTTTACCAAGTTAGTGTGTTGGAGTGGTCCTGATGTCATACTAAACGTTTGTGGTCGTTTTATTCTTTTTTAAGGCTTTCTGGTAATTTGACATGGACCACATATTTATTGTGTTCACTGACCTTACCTAATTTAAATGGAAATAATTGATAACAATCATTTTACTGCAAATATCAGACCACGAAATTTTTTATTGGTACCACCAGACTTGTTGGCTAAAAATTTATTTCGAGAACTCTGGGGGTTATAAACTACAAACGAAAAGTTGAATCGGCTTGGACGAAGAACACCTACACCTCTATATCAAATACGCTCATAAGCAAATGTTTAGAAAGCCAACATGGTATGTGTGAAGAGCTATGAAGCCAAAATTGACTTAACAGGAATTGCAATACTCTCCTAATTTGTGTGTATGTGGGGAGGGGAGGTGAGGGACGAACACAATTAAATACATAATTGCAGTTGGAATGTGTCGGAAGGTCTTCACATGTATTGGTTATTTTCTTACTTGTGTAAGTTTTTATGTTATCATATTGAATTTGTCACCTGCATTTACAATTTCACAATTGATTTATCAATTGAATTGTAGGCGATAGGCGAGTTAATGTTATCCCAAATCTGTGCGCTTTACACAACCTTTTCGTTAGATATCACAACAAAATTGCTGAAAGACTTGCGCAAGTAAATTTCATATCATGGTCTTCAGATCAATTATTTGAAGAGACAAGAAAAGTTGTTACCGCTATTTTACAACATGTGACTTATAACGAATACTTACCATTGGTAATTGGTAAAAGCAACATGATCAGATACAAACTATTTTCTGCGGAGACCGGTTTTGACACTGTTTACAACAAAATGGTGGATGCAACAGTCAAAAATAGTTTTGGAGCAGCTGCTTTCAGATTTGGACATTCTCAAATTACTAATTTCCAATCTAGGATGAACTCTCAATACAACCGTTACTCAGAAACACCAATTGAACAGACATACAAGAAACCTAGAATGTGCACAGCACAACGCGGGAAAAATATTCCTGATCTGCTAAGATGGATGTTTACCGACAGATCTGCAGAGGCTGACAGGTACTATGTTTTATTTACATGCTAGGAAAATATGGACGTCGTACAAAATCTTTTTATCCTTACTAGGCTTGATTTACTTATCTTTACGAGCAATATAGCATACGCCGTAGTGAACTTTGTTTTAAATTCTCCTCCTGCTGATAACACTGCTTGTATGGAAAACAACCATGATCATTGAAATTAATTGAATCAAATTTATACGGTTAAAATTTGTTTCTAGTTGGCCGAAACTTGACTTAATTACGAGCCTAAAGCAATAAAAAGAAATATGGCTGATTCAGTTTCAACTGACCGTTACTGTAGATGCGGAAATTTAGTGTGATTGATCTTCGTAGAATCTACTGAAAGAGCAGGTTGGGAATAGAAAACTCCTGTTTAATTTCTTTCTTAATTGTTCTGAATGAGGTTATAAAATTCCGTCATTCCGAAATTCCAACTGTTGTCAGGACCTGCTTTTCGTTACCCCTATTGAGCTTATGTCCGCTAGAGTAGAGGTCCAAGGTTCTAATATAATTAGCAATACATACATATTTAGTAGTTAATTCACAGAAATACTAAGACTACTTGTTTCAAATTATCACTAATAGAACAATGGCTTTTGTTTTTATAGTCTCCACTTGGTGCAAAACTTGCAAATGAAAGTGGTAGACTAGGTTTTACAGTCCACCAAACCTCTTATTTGTGCAACAGTTTATACTTTGTATCTTGTAGCCGACTTTCTAATAGAACGCAGCTGTGCAATAATATATCCTTTATATTCATCCCGACGTTGGTGTGTGTTTATACATCCCGAGCACATCAAACCCGAAGTAGTTGTGGTGTCAGACCGCCAATTCCCCCGCTCTAATAAAAAGTAGCCCTTCCTTGACAGAAAAAGTGCTTTTGATGTCATTGTTTACTTAAACTAACCAACAAATTTGCAGAAATGAAACTTTTGGTGAAAGAGAAATATATTCAAACCATTTTGAGACAAAATTTTAAGTTGTCCATGAGTTTGCATTAAAATTGAGGATTCATGCGCTTCATAGTACTTATTTAAGATTTCCAGAAAACCAGGGGTTATTTTTAGTACTGTAGTAGTTGCGTTCCAAACGTTGGTGTGTCACTACCAGACTTTAAACATTGGTTGAAAATTGGAATGTAGAAAGGTGATACATGTATATTTCAGGATATACACGTACGTGGTTTCTATGAAACTTAATTAAGGTAAAATATTTAGAAAGCTGTGAAAATTGGTTGAATAGATAGGGGATTTTTAATTGGTGGTCTGACACCTTGTGTATTTATACAGCCCGAGCACATCCAAACCGACGTGGTTATGTGTTATATATCCAGCATATCAAACCCGACGTGGCTGTGTATTCAAACATCCTGCACATCTAAGTCCGACATTGTTGTGTATTTATATATCCAGCATCAAACCCGACGTGATTGTGTATTTATACACCCAGCACATCCAAATCTGGCGTGGTTGTTTATGTATACATCCCACATTCAAAAGGACGTCCTTCGGTAAGGGTATTTGAAAGGGCTGTCATTCTACCGCAGATGTATTTAATTTTGATTTAACGTCCTCGGTCGGGCAAGACTTCAGTGTATATCTGTTAACCCGCACAGCCAAGTGGAACTCAATTGTTTTTGGTAGTTTTAAGGGTATACTTTTTCATACAGAATGCAAACAAGTAATTAACATTCTCTAACAATGCAGGTAGATAACTAATTCTGATTTGCACCACAGATATCTAGAAAAAATGTATAAACAAAGAAAAGATAAATATATTTTTTACTTGTGTTGTTTTTCTTAAACGCACAAATAAGACTCTTCGTTTTAAAACGAACCTTGACAGTTGTAGTACTTTCGTTTAAAGTAACTATGAAAGTGACGAAACCACGTTTGATAACAGAGATTTGACCTTACATGTTGTTTTTGTAATTTTATTCCAGATATTTTGAATCTGGAGTGAGGGATAAACTATTTTCTAATCAACAAGGGAAAAGTTTAGATTTACCTGCTATGAACATTCAGCGAGGACGAGACCACGGACTTCCTGGATACAACGCTTTCCGAAGATGGTGCAATCTTGCTGTTGGGTACAGTTTTGGGAGAAGAAATATATGGTCACTATCCGACCATTCTTATTCAAACACCAGACTTTTAAGGAAAATATACAGGTACAAATGGTTTCTTTCAAGGTGTAGGGATAAATTCACTCCTAAAAAGGACGTGTTGTGTATTTTTTAAAGAAAAAATCAATATCAACTGTTATGAAAAGCGAAAGATACCAAAGGGATATACAAACTCTTAGGTCCGGGAAAAAAAACTGACACTGACATGACAAAAAACGAAAAACGATCTTAAGACAAACAACAGTATACAAAACACAACATAGAAAACTAAAGCTTCAGCAACACGAACCCCACCAAAAACCGGGTTAAATATTTGAAATGTGATTGTTGCAATTTGAATGTTACAAAAATGTAGCAGGCTCTGCTTTTGAGGTATACGTGCATTCTCATTCGGTCATCCATTGGCACACTATCGTAATTTTCTCAGCGTTTTTTTTTTTTTTTTTTTTTTTTTTTTTTTTTTTGTAAAATGTAAACATAAATATCTTTATATCAATTTTAATTTAAAAGTAGTATAATTGTTTCTTCACAGACATCCCGATGATATTGACCTATATGTTGGCGGTATATCTGAAAATCTCGTGCCAGATGGAGCGGTTGGGCCAACTTTTGCGTGTATCATTGGTCAGCAATTTAGAGATATTAAATTTGGAGACCGGTTTTGGTACGAAAATAACTTTGCAACAACAGGGTTTACTTTGGGTGAGTAAATTTGAAGACCAGGCTTGTTTGTTGATTACGAAATTCAACTTTGTTTTGACTGTTTATTTTCAATGAAAACCCTTAGATATTGATACTGTATAAAAAAATAGTTTCGGGGCCTTTTATAGCTGATTATGCGGTATGGGTTTTACTCATTGTTAAAGGCCATACGGTAACCTACAGTTGTTAATTTCTGTGTCATTTGGTCTCTTGTGGAGAGTTGTCGAATTGGCAATCATACCACATCTTCTCAATTTTATATTAAACAATTAAGCTCAATTCAATGGCCCACTTGATTTTTTATTGCAACCTTCATTAGGAGCGCTGAGCTTCGAACTTTGAACTAAATAGAAATAAATACCTGTGGTACTACATAATAAAAAAGTCTTGAAGCCGAAATCAAGGCAAATGTATCTAAAATCAACTTTACCTAAGGGAGTTGTAATACTTTTGGTACAAAAAAGTATCATTCTGTTGCCATTGTTAGTAGTATAAGCAACGCTTGTAGAAACAATTTACAAGTTGCTGTAGATAATAATAAGTTTTTTTCCAATTTGTAAATATTTGTTCATTTTCATTGTTATTTATCAATCCTTACTACTTTCTTAGAACATATATTTCGCCTTGTATTTTCTACAATATATCCGACTATCTCATTAAATTACAGATCATGTGACCATGCTCAGTTCACACGGATCTGAAAACACTCCAAGTCTGCTTTCTGTGTTAAAAAAGAGAGGCGAAAGATACCAAAAGGACATTCAAACTCATAAGTCGACTTATAGACTGACAACGCCATGGCTAAAAAGAAAAAGACCAACAGACAAACAATAGTACACAAAACACAACATAGAAAACTAAAGACTGAGCAACACCGAACCCCAACAAAAACGGGGCAGAAGGGGTGATCTCAGGTGCTCCGGAAGGGTAATTTGACATTAATCTATCAAACTTTAAGGATCAAATAAAAATTGGGAATCTTCGCCTCATTTTTTTCGTAAAATTGAATCACAAAATTCGTACGACAAAAAGGTGGGCGAAAAAACATAACAATAATTTCTGGACCCAATGTCAGTTCTGGATATCAAAATACGAATTTTCAAAAAAAAAAAAACAGCCCATAATAATACAATCCAGCGGGGCCAAAATGCGAAACTACACACCTAACTGTGGAGTGCTAGCAAAGACCTTTCGGGGTTCACTGCTTTTGTCGTAATGATACACTCCTTCAAAATGTGTAGGCAGGAATGACATTGGCTGATGTTATAATTACCAGAACAAAAAGTATAACGGAGTGTTGGCATATCCTTGTAAAAGAAGCGTGGACACATGGTCTATATATTAATCAGATTGGATTTCGGACATCTGACTTTTTATTCGCAGTAGTTGTAACTTAATTTGTTTTATTAATGTAGACCAAGTGAACGAGATAAAAAAGGTGAAATTATCTCAGATAATCTGCGAAGGAAGTGATGTAAATAGTGTCCAGGAAAATGCACTTAAAGCACCGTCATTCGAGTAAGTAATTTGAAGTGGAAGTACTTCCTTAGAATACAAAATATCTTCAAATTTGTTTATGAGGAGATAAACTAATGTGCGTCGAACATCCGTTACTAAATTATCAGGGGGAAATCTTGAACATCTATATAAACATTTTACAGATTAATTTTATACAAGATGTATATATATATTGATATTTCCTGTTGAGTATTTCCTCTATTCTATCTCAACAGCCACAGTGTTATCATCTTCGTTGTCGTGGTTTAAATACAAAGCTGGGTCGAGCCAAAGTCTTTAAAATTGGGTTTTGCTGCTTATCTGCGAACCACGCGGCATTGATAGTTAAGACTGTTTGAATCGGAGTCGACATAACGTGTACCCGTAAGGTGCTCTTTTACTGCTACCTTATGAACTAGCACGTTAAAAAAATCGACTCCTCGTGTCGTTCAAGTACACACAGCAATATCTTATTGTCATATAACTTTGAGTGAACCTATCAAAAGTGAACAGCTGTTGATAGCTATAATCTAGGAAGGATAGGCAGAATCTGCTCCACTAGGTCAGCGACTCATTTCACAACAAATCTTACGAATCGCGAACATTTCAGTATAACTTGCGATCAATTTTAGTCCGAAGATTTTTCGTGAAAAGAGCACCAGAACAATAAAATCAGTACACATTCCAGTTAATATCTCTTTGGTCTGACGGGCGTATGAAAATGTACCAAATCACAAAATCAGTACACATTCCTGTTATCCTCTCTTTGGTCTGACGGGCGTATCAAAATGTATGAAATCGTTACCTCATTAATGAAAAGAGTGATTTTAACAGGAATCCTCGGCGAGAATGCAGTGGTTTTCCAGACATCGACTTGAACAAATGGAAAGTACCTGTTAGTGGAGATACCTTCACTCTATTTGGAAAGACTTATCAAAAGAATGGTGGCACATATGTGAACCTTGGGGATATGAAAAACTTTCTGATTCCGAAAAACATTTTGGGATCAGATAATGAATAAGAACGGTTTATTTTGTTTTTGTTTTATATATTCTATGATATATTGAAGAATATATACTCGTAGTTTTAGAATATTAAAATTTTCTTGACACGATTGTAAACATTAGAAGACAAATGGTTTGAAAAAAGCCGTTTTTTCCATTTGAATTCAAAAATTTTAAACATCAGATGATATTCCAATGACATTAAAAGGGGTGGTATATTTAAATTTGTCATTCGTACAAGAAAAAACTGCAAAGTCCCGCCAGATGCGTATTATTTTTATCTTAGTCCATGATTAATTTGATATGAGCAACCACAATATGTATTTAAATATATTGATATAAAACATTCTGACTTGAGTCAAATAACTTTTGAAATAAGACTGTTGTTCTATCTCTGAAATGTCGGTTATGAATATGTGTATATAAAAATAAGAAGATGTGGTATAATTGCCAATGAGACAACTCTCCACACTATAGGTCAACAATGAGTGAAACCCATACCGCATAGTCAGCTATAAAAGGCCCCGAAATGACAAATGTAAAACAACTCAAACGAGAAAACTAACGGTCCGATTTATGTTAAAAAAAATTAACGAAAAACAAATATGATATACAGCAACAAACGACAACCACTGAATTACAGGCTCCTGACTTGGGACAGTTACATATAGAATGTGGCGGGGTTAATCTAGTTTGTTGGCGCCAACCCCCACCCCCTTTAACCTGGGACAGTGGTGACATGGTACAACATAAAAACAAACCATGCAAAACAACAAATGAGAAACAGCAAAAAACAACCATTCAATTACAGGCTCATGTACGGGTACTTATACATCCCCACAACAATAAGACACTAAGTACAGATCTGAGAGTACTCTACTCGCAGTTACTGACAGCTAGTTCAAAGCTAATAACAACTAATAAAAAAAAATCATGCATCTAAGACTAACATATCAAGCAGTACACATCTAACATCAAATGGATTTAGTGTAAATACATAGATTTTCTTGAAAAACTGTATGTTGTTGATACATAAATATCTGTTTTAATGATATAAAATAATGATAGGGTCAACATTTTGAAAAAATTCAATCAGTAAAATTTCAGATAATAAAGAGATAAATGCATTATTTTTTTTCGATTTTCAGTAATAGATTGTATGCAAAACTTTAGCAAAATCTGTGACATAGTCCATTTTCTGTTCCTTGACCTTAAGAAGTTCCCAAACCACGTGTGGTATCAGTGGTGTTGAATTTTTACAAATTTCAGATACTAAAAGAGATAAATGCTTTATTTGATTTCGATTTCAGTAACAGATTGTATGCAAAACTTTAGTAAAATCTGTTTTAACTGTTTATTCAAAATACACTCCGACGCCGACGCTGATTTCCTGCATAACAGGAAGGACAAGTTTACATATAACACAGAAGCGAAATGAGTAGAATACAAACATCAAACGGTATAAATATTTGTTTGTGCAAAACTAAATGTATTGACCAAATAGCAAAAAGTCCGTGCAATCTGTAAAGTTTGAATAACCACGTGATCACATGAACACAGTCAAATGATAATGGATAGTAACAAAAAGTGTAGAATATATACATATGTGTTGATTAAGAGAGAAAGCAGCAGTTTCTCTTCTTTTTGCATGAAGATGCAAAGGTTAGTTAATACATTTAAGTTGCAATATTTCAACATTCCATAAAGTTTGTTGATATTTGGGTTAATCCTATAGTAATTATGAATATATACATTTCTTAATTCAATAACATCAGCATTACTAAGCACTATATAATGATACTCATCCCCAAGACCAGTCTTACAAAGCTTACATTTTCTTTCATTTTCTGAAGTTCTATTCCATCTCCCCGTTTCGATCGGAAATTTAATGTTACAAGTGCGAAGTTTGCAAATATAAAGTCTATTATAAAATTTTCTAAGTCTAATTAGATAGGGTTCCATACAGAAGTCAGTCTTGAATTTTGAATAAAATTCCTCCTTGATGATTTGTCGATATCCGAAAATCATTTTTGTATGAACTGGTCATGGAGTCCTTGTTTCACGTTAATTTTCAGAAAGTTCAAATTAACGTTTCCTTGTACATGCCAAATTTTGATGTTACCAGTTTCATCAGAAATAGATTTTATATAATTGAT
>JAASAO010002313.1:0-11476 GCA_017311375.1 Mytilus coruscus
AATTCTATATTACAAGTTTTGAAGTTTTAGCCGGACACAATTCAGAACATGGTGAAAAATGTCTAACCAGTCAAAAAGTTCATGTATGTTAACTTTTAATTATGAACGTAGTTTTTATGTATGTTGAAAAAATTAAGTGTAATTTGTATATAAGCACAATTATATGTTTATATGTTTAATCTAGGATTATAAACCTATGTGGAGTTATTTGTCATTCTTTTGAAGAATCAACCCGGACGATACCAAGTTTCAATGAAATTTGCTTCAAGGCAGAAAATAATGACCTGTGTAAGGTCATTATTTTCCTTGATTTAAATGCAAACTGTAATTTACTTAAACATTTAATTCGTTTGATAGTATCGCGTGCTATGGATAAAGACATAAACAATCCTGTCATCTGTTTTTAGACTGAATTACAAAAAAAAGTCGTGAACGCACATTTCAACGTCCGAAACAAATAATGTGAAATTTTGTTAATTAATCGCTACAATAAAGGGACAATATTTGAGATGAATTTGATAATGCAAAACCCTTCATAACACTAATATAACAAACCAGATTTAACAAATTCATGTGTAGGATTTTGAAAATCGTATTGAGTCACATTGTATTGGAAATCATACATTGACCTATGGATATTCGTTTTTCGTGTTATATGTACATGTATCAGTATTTCGTGCTCTATTCGTGTCACTTCTGAATTTATTACATCTATAGATACCTATACCTTTTACTCTATCAAATGATCAAATGACCAAATATTTTAATTTCTCTAGAATAACAGCCACATGCTTTATGATAGGGAATGGGAGGTGGGATATGATATTTAATTCTTACTAAGTTCTCGGTTTAAAAAATGTCATTCAAAAGTGAAAACAATATTTCCGAACAGCTCGTTAAAACTGTTGAAAATTAATCTGCTTTTCCGCGATGAAAATGTCACAAAAAATAGAAAAAACATAGCATCCCCTTTCTTAAAATAAGTTGAAAATAAATTACTTACAAAGTGACTTGTATTTTCATACACCGTAACAATTCATTTGTGTCTTGCTTCGATATAAGAGAATGATAATCCCTTTCTTCATGATTAAGTACGAGCGTTAGCGAGTACTTATCATAAGTAAGGATTATCATTCTCTTAAACTTAGAATATTGTAAAGTGCTCAAGGCTTAAATGATCTATTCAAGAATTAGTTTCATTGTCAGTGCAATGTTTATAATTGATGCATGACTTCCTTTTCGGCATGTCATTTATGGATTAGTTTTAGTGATGTAAGGACTTTCTTATCATTTGGGAAATATTTAAAAAAAATGCGTTATAGATATTAGGTGACACAACAGTAGAAAGAAAAGGAAGGAATTGTATATGTTTCCTGATTGTGAGTATGAATGTTAATCATGTAATATTTTAGTGAGGAATTATCCTTTTTTTATTACAGTTTAAATCAATTAATGCATTTGAGTTACAACTAAATTTTATTTCACAGCAAATATTTCGGTCCGGCTTTTACATCAAATACTATTTCATTATGTCAGGAAATGTTCAAAATAATGCCTTTAAAAGTTTTAATATGTTCAAAATTAAATTCCTGTTTTTTTTTTTTTTTTTTTTTTATCGGAATATTGGAAATATTACTATTTTTCCTAATCGCTGATCAAGTAATCAAAGTTTTGGAAAGCTAAAGATTTAAGTTATTTTTATCTGAAAGATTTTTTCTTTTTTGCATTGCTTTGGTATTGTTTATTTTTTTAGTAATTTGAAGTTATTAATATTTTCATAATAACATTCACGGTACCAATTTTACTGCACCAGTAAACTTCCACTTATTTTTGTTTGTTTCACAATTCAACTTTTAGTCAGTTTCAATCACTGTGTGATAAATCCTTTCAATCTGATAAATGTGCTTCAGGGCAGTTGTAACTTATTTATAGAAACTCTTTGTTTTGAACTGTAAATAGACCCAAATAATAGGATAATCCTTACTAAGAACATGATTTATATTCATTCTTCACAATTAAGAGGCATCCAATCCTACAATTTCATTGGTCGAGAGCACTTTGCTATATTCTAAATGCATTTAGCACATACTTACAACTTCTCGTCCAATCAAATTTCTAGAATGTGCCTTCTAATTTTCATAGTACATACTTTTCCCGTGTACTAAGTAACTACGCATGAATGACCACAAGGGTAAGATTTCATTGTATCGTAATCAAGATATTAAAACAAAAATTGCCACTGGCTATTTTGAAATAAAATGCTGTGTTCCAAATTAAATTAAATAGTTTGTAATATAGTTTTCACATTGATTTTTAAATATCCTGCTATTAAAATCTTTGGATCTAAAAAATGTTTTTGACGATTGCAAGTTTCTTTCATTTAAATAAAGAGTAACAAATATGGTTCTTTATACCTTGATTAGAGTACAACGCCATCTTAAAATTGTGATAATTTATCATCCATGCAATTACTTTGTACACAAAAAAGTGTGTACTATGAAACCTTGTGAAGGGAAATTAAGGCAACTTGGTCTATTATGTCATGAATTGATTGATTGATTGGTTATTGGTTGCTTAATGTCCAGTGGCAAATATTTCATGCATGTTCAGGACGATGTCATGAATTGCAAAACCGTGATAATGTCTGAAGAGAATGTGCCACCTATATATATATATATGTATATATATGTTCTTATACATCTTTTAGTTTTTACTTTGAAATAAAATAAACATAAACCCTAGTATCTTTGATCTATTGGTAGTTGCTTTCTAATGACTATCCGCAGACTATCTATGAGGACATACCAGGGGCGGATCCAGCCATTATAAAAAGGGGGTCCAACCCAGGACAAAAGGGGGGGTCCAACCATATGTCCCTATTCAAAAACATTGATCGTCCAAAAATGGGGGTTTTCCAACCCCCGGACCCCCCTCCCCCCTACCTGGATCCGCCACTGCATACTATCTATATGTTTCAAATTTATTATAGCTTTAGTTTTACTGTGAAATTGAAAATTGTTTTCAAGACATGTAAAGCTTCAACTGCAATTTAATTATTGCCTGCTTTTGGTCAATTTGTTTTGTCATCTTACCATGTAAAGAAGTACATGTATAGTAAAAACACCGCTTTATACCAATAAACATACTTACACCAGCAGCTACCATCTTTTCATTCTGGAGTCAAGGGCCTTTTGAAATCACATATTTTACAATGATACGAGTGAGTAGATTTACAAAACTTCGTTAATGAGCTCCGTTTTACAAACACCTGTGATACAAGTAGTCAGCCAAAATAAACTATCAATAGATCAATTAAAAGATTACTCGAGTTGTAAATATGTGCTAAATTGGATAGTCTATGAAAGTATACTATGAAATTAAGAGCTCGGGCAAGCCCTCGCTCTAAATTTCATAGTATACTCTTTCGTTGAAAAAATTAAGTGTAATTTGTATATAAGCACAATTATATGTTTATATGTTTAATCTAGGATTATAAACCTATGTGGAGTTATTTGTCATTCTTTTGAAGAATCAACCCGGACGATACCAAGTTTCAATGAAATTTGCTTAGGCAGAAAATAATGACCTGTGTAAGGTCATTATTTTCCTTGATTTAAATGCAAACTGTAATTTACTTAAACATTTAATTCGTTTGATAGTATCGCGTGCTATGGATAAAGACATAAACAATCCTGTCATCTGTTTTAGACTGAATTACAAAAAGTCGTGAACGCACATTTCAACGTCCGAAACAAATAATGTGAAATTTTGTTAATTAATCGCTACAATAAAGGGACAATATTTGAGATGAATTTGATAAAGCAAAACCCTTCATAACACTAATATAACAAACCAGATTTAACAAATTCATGTGTAGGATTTTGAAAATCGTATTGAGTCACATTGTATTGGAAATCATACATTGACCTATGGATATTCGTTTTTCGTGTTATATGTACATGCATCAGTATTTTGTGCTCTATTCGTGTCACTTCTGAATTTATTACATCTATAGATACCTATACCTTTTACTCTATCAAATGATCAAATGACCAAATATTTTAATTTCAATAGAATAACAGCCACATGCTTTATGATAGGGAATGGGAAGGTGGGATATGATATTTAATTCTGACTAAGTTCTCGGTTTAAAAAAAATGTCATTCAAAAGTGAAAACAATATTTCCGAACAGCTCGTTAAAACTGTTGAAAATTAATCTGCTTTTCCGCGATGAAAATGTCACAAAAAATAGAAAAACATAGCATCCCCTTTCTTAAAATAAGTTGAAAATAAATTACTTACAAAGTGACTTGTATTTTCATACACCGTAACAATTCATTTGTGTCTTGTTTATATAGAGAATGATAATCCTTTCTTCATGATTAAGTACGAGCGTTAGCGAGTACTTATCATAAGTAAGATTATCATTCTCTTACAAACTTAGAATATTGTAAAGTGCTCAAGGCTTAAATGATCTATTCAAGAATTAGTTTCATTGTCAGTGCAATGTTTATAATTGATGCATGACTTCCTTTTCGGCATGTCATTTATGGATTAGTTTTAGTGATGTAAGGACTTTCTTATCATTTGGGAAATATTTAAAAAAAATGCGTTAAAGATATTAGGTGACACAACAGTAGAAAGAAAAGGAAGGAATTGTATATGTTTCCTGATTGTGAGTATGAATGTAAATCATGTAATATTTTAGTGAGGAATTATCCTTTTTTTATTACAGTTTAAATCAATTAATGCATTTGAGTTACAACTAAATTTTATTTCACAGCAAATATTTCGGTCCGGCTTTTACATCAAATACTATTTCATTATGTCAGGAAATGTTCAAAATAATGCCTTTAAAAGTTTTTAATATGTTCAAAATTAAATTCCTGTTTTTTTTTTTTTTTTTTTTTTTTTCGGAATATTGAAATATTACTATTTTTCCTAATCGCTGATCAAGTAATCAAAGTTTTGGAAAGCTAAAGATTTAAGTTATTTTTTATCTGAAAGATTTTTTTTCTTTTTGCATTGCTTTGGTATTGTTTAATTTTTTAGTAATTTAATATTAATATTTTCATTAACATTCACGGTACCAATTTTACTGCACCAGTAAACTTCCACTTATTTTTGTTTGTTTCACAATTCAACTTTTAGTCAGTTTCAATCACTGTGATAAATCCTTTCAATCTGATAAATGTGCTTCAGGGCAGTTGTAACTTATTTATAGAAACTCTTTGTTTTGAACTGTAAATAGACCCAAATAATAGGATAATCCTTACTAAGAACATGATTTATATTCATTCTTCACAATTAAGAGGCATCCAATCCTACAATTTCATTGGTCGAGAGCACTTTGCTATATTCTAAATGCATTTAGTGATATTTCTTTTGTAACTAGATAAAGATTGCTAAAGCTTATATCTAGATTAATTAGTGAGTTTTATTTCACGTTTCAAATGAGCCGTAGGGCGTATTAAAACCAGTACGGATCAGAAAAGAATATCCTTCTTTAGTGTGGTCGGTAAAATATGATTGAAATCTTGCAAATCTTTGCAGAAAGTAATATTTTTACGGTATATAAGTCAGATAATGCATATTTTAAGGTTTTTCTTGTCGTATAACACACCTCGGGGTGTCAGGATTGCCAAAGAAAGACCTCTGGTCGGTCTTTCATTTAATCAATCCTGACACCCCTCGGTGTGTTATACAACAAGAAAGACCTTAACATATGCATGTATGTGCCTGTCCCAAGTCAGGGGCCTGTAGTTCAGTGGTTGTCGTTTGTTTATGTGTTACTTTTTGTTTTCGTTCATTTTTGTACATAAATGTGGCCGTTGGTTTTCTCGTTTGAATTGTTTTGCATTGTCATTTCGGGGCCTTTTGTGGCTGACTATGCGGTATGGGCTTTGCTCATTGTTGAAGGCCGTACGGTGACCTATAGTTGTTAATTTCTGTGTCATTTTGGTCTCTTGTGGACAGTTGTCTCATTGGCAATCATACCACATCTTCTTTTTATATTATCTATAACTTAATTACACCCAGGTTAATTTATTTCACTAATAATGACTATCCGAGATAATTGTAATGTAAATTAATTGAATATAGTTAATGTAATGAATTTGTATAGGTTATTAATAGTGAAAATTATGTCTATAATTCGTTACATGCTGGGAAAAATCAAAGAAATTTAACGGACGGTTAGTATTCTGTCAAGATTTAGTTTTATAGATTTAGTAAAACTTCCTGAAATTTGAAGTCCAAAACCACAGTGCTTTCATGCTGTGGTAATTGAACTCTCATTATGTGGAAATTTCGTTGAGAACTTCTCGCATGAAGAAAACTTCCATGTGTACTTGTATATTCCTAGCAACTCTGTAATTGTAAGAAATATCCCGTCATAAAGTCAAAAAGACAAAAACGTCGTCTGAAAATTAAAAAAATAATGTAAGGAGTCGGCCGGACTGGAACCCCTGATCCTTGTATATTGCGAGTCATATACGTTAACCACTGGGCTACAGGGGTCGCGAAATCAAAATCCCAAAACAAAGTATACGGGTTTATATTTTTATGTATGTTACAATGTATTCCGCGTCAGATGCTTAAGAAATATAAGAAATACTGCAGTTAGTACTAAATGTACACCAAATATCGAAACGAAAGCACCACAAAAAAAAGAACTCTTTTTATAATAGCAAAAAAAAAACAACAAAAAAACCCAAATTGTATTGTTATATAAACTATTTGCATATATATATATATAGTTTGTGACATAAACTAACATGACTACTGTGACCTAAATTAACATGACAGAGACATATATGTCTGAGAACGCAAACATCAATAAACAATATATTTACATAACAAAGTAAGGTATATATTGTATACAGAACTAAAATTAATGCCACCAGGAAAGATCAGTCACGTCTCAGTCCTTACACCTGAAAGGACAAGCCGGGTAGCTGTCTCCATGTTCACTACTCAGTGTAAATTAGGTTAGTAGTTGCATCGTCGTGCCAACCGTCTATTTACCAGTAGGAGGGTCTGAGCATCCGAGACGAGTGTCCGAGACGACTATTTACCAGAAGAAGGGTCTGAGCATCCGAGAGAGTGTCCGAGACGAAACTCGATGGGCCGTGTAGGTAGTCCTGTCCAGCAACTCGTATACCAGACTAGTCACCGGAAACCATACAATTTTCAAAATCCCTGATTTTTGTATATAAAACAGTTTTTCACCCCAAATTCTTGTCAAATATTTACCAAACTCCCATTAGAACCGAGAGTAAAACTTTGTGGTCCGCATGCAACACCCATCGTATTACTAGTATCCAAATGTAATGTAAACGCCGGTAGTATAAAAGTACGACAACGGGAATATATCAATAAACATTTGTGAACTGGACACCAAAATCGTGACGGCGACCATAACATTTGCTAAGTAAAGGTGTCAATTTAGGCTTCCTATAAGCCTGTTTAAGCAGTTTATTTGATAAAAGTAGCCCTCTGTCTATGAACTCTTTGTAATGCATGCACGCCATGTACAATACAATATCTATGTAACGAAAACTGAAACTATAAGACTGGGCTATTTTCTTCTCATTTTCTGTAATAGCCCCAAATTATTTCACTATTGGATAACCCAACCCTTCCGGGCCTTGCTGAAGTGTGCTTCACAGGAATACAAGAACAAATCGACTGAAAGCAGTGTACAATTGGTAACATTGTTTGTTCAAAACAGACTCCAAAATCAACAAATATGCTGTCAATTAAGAAATCAAGTACCTTCCAAGTGCTTTTTGTTGGAATTAGTTTATAATTATTTTATTTGCTCAAAGTCAAAAGGTTAAGTCACAAGTTTTCGAACTTATGAAAATTTATGAAAAAGAGATGATTATTCATTTCCTACTGTTAATTATCCATTTTAGATGGTGACGTTCCCTTGTCACCATCTTATGGTGATTATATATCTCAACTTGTTCGATTTGCTCGTGTATGTAACAACGTATTTGATTTTAACGAAAGAAATCTCTGTATTACTGAAAAATTATTACACCAGGGTTTTCGATATCACAAACTAGTCAAAACATTTACTAAATTTTATCATCGGTACAAGGACATCATTCGTAAATATAAATCAACATGCAGACATCTTATACGTTCATGTATTTCACATCCAATCTTTTATGGTAATATTCTTTACAAAGCACAAAAATGTCGGCATTCACCTCAAAAGCTAACCAAACCTTTATACAGATTTATTCAGCAGGGATATAGTTACGATACTGTTGTCAGGTCATTAAAGATGGCATATTTTGGTATTAATATTGATTCACTCATAGGGTCTTTGCATCGGAAATAAACACATTTTTTCTAAAACCAGTTGTTGGCATGATACGGGTTATGTTCTCAGATATTTTATGATGGTATGATACGGGAGGGATTGTGCTTGATTTTCATATGATGAAGACATAAGTTTTCAATCAGTTTAATTGAGGTCTGAAGCTGGCATGTCAGTAACTGCTAGTAGTCCTTTGTTAATTTATGTATCATTGTCATTTTGCTTAGTTTCTTTTGTTACCTATTCTGACATCGGACTCGGACTTCTTTTAAACTGAGTTTTACTGTGCGTATTGCTGTGTGTTTGTTTTTTCTACATTGGCTAGAGGTATAGGGGGAGAGTTGAGATCTCACAAAACATGTTTAATGGTTTTACACTAGTAATTTTTGGGGCCCTTTATAGCTTACTGTTCGGTGTGAGCCAAGGCTCCGTGTTGAAGACCGTACTTTGACCTATAATGGTTTACTTTTATAAATTTTGACTTGGATGGAGAGTTGTCTCATTGGCACTCATACCACATCTTCTTATATCTATTAACCCCACCGCATTTTTGCGCCTGTCCCAAGTCAGGAGCCTCTGGTCTTTGTTAGTCTTGTATGTTTTTTTAATTTTGGTTCATTTGTAACACAATGTGTATCATCAATGTGTATGAAAAACAATAATTATCAAGGTGTATTCAAATATAACGTAACTGAAACAAATACATTTATCCTGCAGACATTTAATAACGTTGTGCACTAATATTATAGTACATATACCCTGCAGACAATTAATGACAATGTCCACGGCTTAATCAACATGTATCCTGCAGAGGTTAATTGCATGGTCCGACAATTAACCTCATACAAGTATTACTCAATACCAAGACTACTCTGCAAACTGCCAACAGTTATGGGCCATTGTTTAAAGATGATTAATGGCCCACTGGACTATATAAGAGCCCGCAACAGACTACAAGGACGATTACACCAGAATTCGTCAGATCTCGGCCAGTGTCACAGTGAAATTGAACTTTCGAACTATCTTTGGAAACTTTGTAATTACGTAATAAATTCTAGTTACTTAGTATTGTCTTAGACTTCTTTACACATTTATATGTTTTGGAGTTTAGTATGACGTCCATTTTCACTGAACTAATACACATTTTTGTTTAGGGGCCAGCTGAAGCCCGCCTCCGGGTGCGGGATTTTCTCGCTGTGTTGAAGACCCGTTGGTGGCCTTCGGCTGTTTTATGCTCTTTAGTCGGGTAGTTGTCTCTTTGACACATTCCCCATTTCCATTCACAATTTTATCTTCTCCTTGAAAAAATATTACAATTTATTTTACATATAACATATAGAGCATGCACTAATGTTGTACAAAAAATAATTTCGAGAAGTCAGATGTAAAGCATAATTAGAAAAAGAAACAAAAGGATGAAGAATTAACTACAAAAATAGACGAAAATACATGAGTGAAGTATATGGATACTATGATGATATATACAGACCGCGCTGAAGTACGTCCATTATTCATTTTCATTATTCAAAATTCAATAATGAATAATGAAATAGTTCATTATTCATTATTCAACCTTTAGTAATGAATAATGAAATAGTTCATATTTCACTATTCAAGTTGAAAAGTGAATAATGAAATAGAAAAATTATTTTTGACTGTGACACTATATCCAGTATTTCTGTATTCGTCATTTTAATTGTTATTTAACAAATATTAAAATTAATCTAAGAAAAGAAAATCAAAACACTCTTCGAAATTTTTATCTTTATTTATTTATTTAGTTTCGGAGGATAAACTATTGGATTTCCCAACTATTTTTGACAGAAATTCCTGGTTTTAATGTACGGACGACCTGCATACCAAAACATATATAAAACTAAAATATTATACATTCGACTGGACTTTTTTAATTTTCACTGGACCTTTGCTATTCTTCATCCCTGATTATAGATATAACTTTTCAATTGCGCCGCAATGCCCATTAGAGGATTACGGAGGCTATTACAGAGAAACCTTATACACCATTCGAAAGCTATACACCTTTTGTTCCTCTATTGATAAGCTTTCGAATGACGTATAAGGTATATCTGTAATTAGGGGCTGAAGGGTAGCAGCAGTCCATTCCATCATTCAAAATATCCATTTCATTATTCAAAATTAGGTATTTCTTAATGTTCACGCGTATTTTGGCCTTTAGGTCCTCCGTAACCTCTCTAATGGGCATTGCGGCACATATTGATTATAACCATTTTGTTCCTCTGTCGATAAGCTTTCGAATGGTGTAGAAGGTTTCTCTGTAATTAGGGGCTGAAGGTCGTAGCAGTGCATTCCATTATTCAAAATAAGCTATTTCTTATTGTTGACGCGTATTTTGACATTTAGGTCCTCCGAAACTCCTCTAATAAGCGTTGCGGGACATATTGACTATATACCTTTTGTTCCTCTATTGATAAGCTTTCGAATGACGTATAAGGTATATCTGTAATTAGGAGCTGAAGGGTCGCAGCAGTCTATTCCATTATTCAAAATATCCATCTCATTATAGTCAAAATCGGCTATTTCTTAATGTTCACGCGTATTTTGGAATGTTGGTCCTCCGTAACCCCTCTAATGGGCATTGCGGCACATATTGATTATAACAATTTTGTTTCTCTGTCGATAAGTTTTCGAATGATGTAGAGGTTTCTCTGTAATTAGGGGCTGAAGGTCGTAGCAGTCCATTCCATTATTCAAAATAAGCTATTTCTTATTGTTGACGCGTATTTTAACATTTAGGTCCTCCGAAACTCCTCTAATTGGCGTTGCGGGACATATTGACTATATACGTTTTGTTCCTCTATTGATAAGCTCCGAATGACGTATAAGGTATATCTGTAATTAGGGGCTGAAGGGTCGCAGCAGTCCATTCCATTATTCAAAATATCCATATCCAATGGACGTACTTCAGCGCGGTTGTATACAGCATAGTAGTAATGTTCAAAGTTAGACAATGAGGAATCTTTTAGACCCTTTGATAAATATAAAGACATTTTTAAAATGTTGCAGTTTTCTTCATACCTAAGGTCCGCACCGGCGGTACTTCCTTGAGTCACCAAAGCAAGATTATCAGTTATTATTTCAAGATTTTGTTTATTTATTTTAAA
>JAASAO010001603.1:0-88286 GCA_017311375.1 Mytilus coruscus
ATTTGAACATGGGTGGATAGTTGTTTCATTGGCAATCATACCACATCTCCTTATTTTTGTAAGACATCTTGTGAATTTTGAGGCTGATATAGGGATCGTTTTCAAAACCCTTCGATACAAAAATACGTTTTAGTAAATTGAAGTACAGCCTTCTATATGATTCACAAGAATGAAAAGGGGAACTACCAAAATATCTCACTTTAATCAACAACAAAGATCCCCATTTGGCACCTTTGAGTCAATAAACCTTAAAAATATAAGCAGGAATGTACACATAACTTTACTTAATACATGCACACATTGACACGGGTTATGCTCTTCTCATATATTTTATGATGGTATGATACTAAACCCCTAACGGGAGGGATTGTGCCTGATATTCATATGATGAAGACATAATCTTTCAATCAGTTTAATTGAGGTCTGGAGCTGGCATGTCAGTTAACTGCTAGTAGTCTGTTGTTATTTATGTATTATTGTCATTCTGTATATTTTCTTTTGTTACATCTTCTGACATCGGACTCGGACTTCTCTTTAACTGACTTTTAATGTGGTATTGTTATGCGTTTACTTTTCTACATTGGCTAGAGGTATAGGGGAGGTTGAGATCTCATAAACATGTTTAACCCCGCCGCATTTTGCGCTAGTCCCAAGTCAGGAGCCTCTGGCCTTTGTTAGTCTTGTATTATTTTTACTTTTAGTTTCTTGTGTATAATTTGGAGTTTAGTATGACGTCCATTATCACTGAACTAGTATATATATTTGTTTAGGGACCAGCTTAAGGACGCCCCGGGTGCGGAATTTCTCGCTGTATTGAAGACCTATTGGTGACCTTCTGTTGTTGTCTGTTCTGTGGTCGGGTTGTTGTCTCTTTGACACATTCCCCATTTCCATTCTCAATTTTACACATTCTATGTTCACATAAACATCCCCTTTTCAAATCTGAATCAGATTGGAATCATTAAAAGAAGAGATGCCGGTTACGTCCTATAAAAAGTAAACAAAAACACAGTCTAGGTACTTAAAGGATGACCAATAGGCTCAATAATAAAATTATATATGTTATGTTAGTTTTAAATCAGGGTCAAAACGTGTTGTCTACTAAAGCAAGATAGTTAAGGTGTCCATAGCTATTGGTTGAACACATATATCTACATATCAATATACAATTGAAGAAATAATTTAAGAACCTTTATGAGCACGCTCACATACCCCACGCTCCCGCATTGTCACTGGAGAAACAAAATCTCACCAGATTCCTAAGTTCAAAGACTCATAACTCTACAAAAGTCAACTGATAAAAATTTTCTTGTTGATATGCACTTTAAGATATTATGTCCTCATTAACTCTGTTATGTGGTATCAGAGAAGTTACGATGAACAACTGTTGCAGTAGTATATTTACGCCAACATTCTAAGTTCAAAGGGGAATAACTCCTAGAGAAAAAATCAATAGTAATTTCCTGTCGATATGCACTTCTACATAGTATATCCTTATTATATACAAACTTTTATGAAATTCTGTTGTGTTGTTTCAGAGAAGTTACGAAAAAACTGTTGCAGTAGTATAACTAGGGCAAATTCTAAGTTCAAACGGGCATAATTCCTAGAAAAAAAGTCCATCGTATTTTACTCTTGATAGGCACATCTACATAGTATGTCCTTACTATCTACAAACTTTCATGAAATTCTGTAGTGTGGTTTCAGAGCAGTTGCGATGACATACTGTTGCAGTAGTATATTTTGGTCGAAAATCTAAGTTAAAGGGGCATATCTCCTAGAAAAAAATTGAATCGTAATTTCCTGTCGATATGCACATCTACATAGTATGTCCTTATTATCTACAAAGTTTCTTGAAATTCTGTTGTGCGATTTCTG
This sequence comes from Mytilus coruscus, assembly GCA_017311375.1. Taxonomy (NCBI): domain Eukaryota; kingdom Metazoa; phylum Mollusca; class Bivalvia; order Mytilida; family Mytilidae; genus Mytilus; species Mytilus coruscus. Next base: position 1,879 of record JAASAO010001603.1, read on the forward strand.
AGGAGTTGCGATGACAAGAACAGGACTGGCCAAAATTCTAAGTTAAAAGGGCATAACTCAAAGAAAAAAATTGAATCGTAACTTCCTGTCGATATGCACATCTACATAGTATGTCCTTATTATCTACAAAGTTTCATGAAATTCTGTTGTGCGATTTCTGAGGAGTTGCGATGACAAGAACAGGACTGGCCAAAATTCTAAGTTAAAAGGGCATAACTCAAAGAAAAAAAACTGAATCGTAACTTCCTGTCGATATGCACATCTACATAGTATGTCCTTATTACAGATGGGTGCAGTCCTAACCTGTACAGCAAGTTAACTTGATAACCAGTCATTTGGACTGGTCAAAGTTAACCTGTGACCGGATTTAGGACTGCTCTGACCAGTCCTAGGACCATAATCTAGTTAACTTGAAAAGCGGACTTGGTCCTAGGACTGTTTTTATGTCTGCCAAAAAGTTAACTTGGAAACAGGTCCGCTATTGATATAAGTTAACTTCGAACCAGTCCTGTCATAAGTTAACATAAGTTAACTTCGAAACCAGTCCTGCCCTAAAGTTAACATAAGTTAACTTCGAAACCAGTCCTGCCACAAAGTTAACATAAGTTAACTTTTGCTTTGACTAATCCGATCGAAACCAGACCTGTTCCCAAGTTAACTTTTGACTGGTCTGCTCAACACTAAGTTAACTTGTAACCAGGACCGCTCTACATCGATTTTTTAAAAATATTTTTTAATATCTTTGTTTCGTAGTATAAACATCGAAAATAAAGTAAAATTAGTACTTCCGTTATTTTATAAACAGGATTAAATATAAATATTTGAAAATAAAGTACACATAAAACGTTGCTTGTAACACAAATTTATCTGTGATCTGCCAATCTATAAATTAAAAAACGATCTTGGTTACAATGATAACGGGCACTGAATATATATATATTCCAATACCTATCAAATTCAACCATATTTGCACTTTATTATGTATATGTATGAAAGGACGTATATTAGATGTTAGTTATACGTCCTTGTTAGTTAAACGTCCTTGTTAGATACACGTCCTTGTTAGTTAAACGTCCTTGATCTATGTAGCCACAATCAGCAATATTTTAATTTCAGGATAGAATTTATTATACAAAATGAGAGCATCATTTACACACATGACTATACATTTTTGTTCGCATAAATTTAGGGTGCCAGCATGTCCTCCTTTTATTCAAAATATTGATACGTCACAAAATTTCAGTAGTTTTGATACCTCATGCTGACTTGTACAACAAAATTATTTGACCGCATCGACCAAAACAAAGTTTCATGAAATTCTGTTGTGCGGTTTCAGAGGAGTTGCGATGACAAGAACAGGACTGGCTGACGGACGGACGGACGGACAGACAGACGGACGGACGGGTGAACAATATTATACCCTCCGCAACTTCGTTGCGTGGGGTATAAAAACAACGGGTCATATGTAAGGACCTTTTTAACAAAAGTATGCAAACAAAACAATAAGACATTCCATAGCTTGTTATCAATTTATAAAATTCATATAATTATTACCGCATTAGATGAGCATTTGCAAAACTTATGCATCTTAACAACTAATGTATTTCAGTGAAGCTGGGCTGAAATACTTGGCGTGTGCTATCACTGGGATTTTGCAGTTTACAAGCAAAAGTATCGACCCAATTGTAGTAAAATTCCTCACTGTGCTAATTTTTCGGATGTTCATTCCGACAAAAGGATAGAATGTTTGAGAGTCCCGAACCAAGTTCACACATACAACTTTTACAACCGATAACCGTAAATTCAACAGTACATCATCGATAATCAAATGTCATTATCCATTTAAATTATAAAACTCAGGGAAAGCATCAAACCCGAGAGAATTGCACCAAATCCAAATGTAAAACGAATGTGGCGACAGAGCACTGCAACAGAATAATCGTCTTCTGCTACCCTTGCATTACACGCCTTGAAAATACACACTAAGTCAAAATGTCAAAATCACGCATCGGACACTATCGGTAAACTAAATCAGTCGACTATTCTTGTATCTGGAGCGCAAAAATATTTCTTGAGTCGAGACACATTGTATCGGTCAACGAATTCATGAAGAGAAATGTCGATTTCAGTTGAATGTAATCATACTGCTGGTGCAATTGATGCTTCATCAGGGAAAAAAATGAAAACAACACGTTATAAATTTAATGCGCCCGATGCGCTTTTCTGGATTTACCTTCGTCAGGAACGCTCAAAGTCGAATATTTGAAAGCCAAGGATGTATAAAACCGAAACAGTTGAAGAGCTATATACTCAAAAATGTCCATTAATTGTAGCCAAATCCTTCTAAGGCCAACTTTGCCTGAGGGAGTTGAAAACATAGTTTCTTAATAATTTCAAAATTTATAAACGGCAAAAATATAGAAAAGTTTGTTATTAATGATACCAGTACCGAAGTACTGACTACTGCGCTGACGATACCCTCAGGGACCGATAGTCCACCAGCAGAGATATCAACCCAGTGCTGTAAAAAATAAATTCAACACGTTATAAATTTAATGGTCCAAAGCGTTTTTTTTTTATTTACCTTCGTCAGGAACGCTCAAAGCCAAATATTTGAAAGCCAAGAATTGATAAAACCGAAACAGTTGAAGAGCTATACAATCAAAAGTGTCCTAAAATTATAGCCTAATCCTTCTAAGGCCAACTTTGCCTGAGGGATTTGAAAACTTAGTTTCTTAATAATTTCAAAATTTATAAACGGGCAAATTTAAAAAGGTTTGTTATTAATGATAACAGAACCGAAGTACTGACTACTGAGCTGATGATAGTCCACCAGCAGAGGTATCGACCCAGTGATGTAAAAAAATGAAAACAACACGTTATAATTTTAATGCGTCCGAAGCGCTTATCTTGATTTACCTTCGTCAGGAAACCATAACCACCACTGTCGAAAAGCTATTCTAGAGGCTATTCCAAATCTATGAATCGTTATTTCAAAACTGCTTTCATTTGAAAGATGACTCACAAATTGATGATCTTTTTGTCAGGAATATGACAGTCGTTTTCCAATCGTTTGATGCGTCTGAACTTTTGATTTTGTCATTTGATAAGGGAAATTCCGTTTTGAATTTTCCTTGGAGTTACTTTACTTTTCACACTGTTATATTAAGTAAACCTCAAAATCTGAGTCTAAACTCTAATAAGAACTCTACATTAATTTATGAACATGTGTTACAAAGCACGCGATCACCACGCTATTGATAGCTACCTTTGAAAAAACATTTAACGTGATACGTGATACGAACAAACTAACAAACGGACACACGCTGTCAGGACACATACAATCCTTTATATCTTAGGCGAGGCATACAGAGGACATGAAACCAATGATAAACGAATATGAATGCACTAGAATATATCTTTATGTTTACCGTTGGTTTGCCTTCTAATTGACGTATGGACAATATATCACTTTATTCATATGAAATATTAACAATATGTATACAAATACTTCACATGCTTCATCTTAAAGAAAATAGTTGCCATGATAGATATTACTGAAACGGTCGTTGTACAGAAATTTATTTTGCAATATTTTGCGACCAGTTTTCGACCGATGATTAAAATGCTTTGATTATTTTTTAATGAACGATGGGCTTCTCGTGTGTATTTTAACATTTAACAAGAAATTAATATCTGTTGAAACCTCTATTCGTGAATTCTACTTGTATTGGTAAAATTATTTGTTCCGATTAATTTTGAGTTCTCTCTCTTTCATCGGGTATATTATATGTTCTTGTTAGAGTTTCCGATTCTTTTTTTAGATATCTAAATATTTAGTACGCTTCCGAAATCGAAATTGCATTGGAACAATTAAGGATAACCAAAAAAAAAAAAAAAAAGAAGGTATTATTTCCATCTTGTTTGTTTTCAACATTGATATTTACATTTGAGTTGGTATTACTTTGTTTCATTAAAAAGAATGGCGAACGTAGATACAAGTATCTTGTCTTGGGGAGGGATAAATCCTACTTTGTAAAGAATCACTCTGATTCAAACAAAAAATTCTCTGCAACTGACATTATCAAGATGCTTGATTTCTTGATTGACAACATATTTGTTACGTTTGGAGGGCGTGTTTTTCAACAGACTGTCGGAATTCCAATGGGAACTAATTGTGCCCCTCTTCTTGCCGACTTGTTTCTTTATTATTATGAGGCTGACTTCATACAGGAACTTCTTAGGAAGAAAGATAAGAAGTTAGCAATATCCTTTAACTTTACGTTCCGCTATATAGATGATGTTCTCTCACTAAATAATACAAAATTTGGTGACTATGTTGAACGAATCTATCCCATCGAACTAGAGATTAAGGATACTACAGATACAGTTAAGTCTGCCTCATATCTTGACTTACTTCTAGAAATTGACAATGAGGGTCGGTTGAAAACAAAACTTTACGACAAAAGAGATTATTTCAGCTTCCCAATTGTGAACTTTCCATTTCTATGTAGCAACATTCCAGCAGCGACTGCATACGGAGTATATATCTCCCAATTGATACGATATTCCAGGGCTTGTATTTCCTATCATGATTTCCTTGATAGAGGATTGCTGCTCACAAGGAAGCTATTAAACCAAGAGTTCCAAATGGTGAAGTTGAAATCATCCCTCTTTTACAACAAATCCTTGAAACATTGTTCATTTATTTTTTTATTTTTTGATAATTCATAATTGTAATAAAGATTTAAAAGTAAAGGTGCATTATATGCAAAACATGTTCTACATTTATTAACACGAAACCATGACATTTAAAAAAAACATAATATGAACACCAAACAGAATAGAAGATATAAAATTTCAATAATTTCCGTTGATGATCATATTTTTATCGTTTCTGTAAGGTACTATTAGAAAGGGCTGTTTTCTTGCCTATAAACATACGGTTATCTAGGCCACCCTAGTAACAGGTAAAGGACAGGAAACTGTCTACCATAAATATACTGCAATAGTGCTATGTTTTCATGAATAGTGATATTAACAAGTGATAACAAATAGATACAGGAAAAAGCAATACAAATGTGATAAAGGTGTACACTGCATATTCAGTTTTAGTTTAACAATACTTATTTATGTCAGTGATATTTGTTTTCACTTTAACCTCATAATTCATAATATCATTAAATGTCAGCTATTCCAATTGGCTCTCTGTTGTAGTTACACCAAGACTTGAAAAAAATTGTTAACTTCTATTTCATTTTGTCTCTGGTTGAAAGTTGTCTCAATGGCAATTATACCACATCTTCTTAATTTCATATTGAAAAGTAATTAACTACTTACTACTCGGCAAAGAAAATTATCTCGTGTATAGCTGATACTGTGCATTACCGAACCTTTTGGTCTTGCCTTAAGTGGCAGTCTTTGTAAGAATCAGGCAATTTTGAAAAAAAATTAAAACATGGCCGTAAAAAACCCACTGGCCTAGCCATCCTATTTCGGAGTTATCCTTATCCTGAGTTAGAAATGGTAAGTCTTTCGTTTCTGTGTGTCTGGTAATTGGAGAAATCTCTTGATAAATTTTGGTTAGAATGATAGCAAATTACGGAGTTAGCTCCTCTTAATTGTTAATTTCAAGTGCATTTCAACCAAATTATATCTTGAACTACCAGAACAGAAAAAGTACACGAATTTTATATTCGTACACCATTATACATTTTGAACATAAGTCAATGTAAACTTGAGTGGGTTTTTGTTTGTCCTGTTTTCACCACTGCCTGATTCTCAGGCAGATTGGCACTTAAACAGAACAAATTGAGGCACCATTAGTTTACCGATGTTCAAATATAGTAAATTGATTTGAAGAGATAAATCAACGTAACACACAGAAGGGTAAGCGTGTCCTGCTATTCATGCACCCCCCCTCCCGCATTGTGAATTCACACTCAGTAAAATTATAGATCAGACGACTATACTGAATAAAAGCGCCCTTTTCCAAACTTGTACTTGAAGGCTTAAGAGCTTACAATGGTACTAAACGAGATAAACGTGACCATATCTGTCTTCATCTAGATGTCATTTCCAGTTCCCAATACAGTTTTTTGGGCGTAACTTTGACATAAATAAGAAAAACTGCACAAAACCAGATATTTCTTTTCAAAATCATTAAATACAACATAACATTCGATAAAAACAATACGTTAACAACCTAAATACCAACCTATTGTACAAAGGGTTCCATACGGTAAAATTGAGTCACCGAAATGGTGTGGTCGTCACAACATTTCGGTGTTGCAGTGCTCTGTCGCCACATTCGTTTTACATTTGGATTTGGTGCAATTCTCTCGGGTTTGATGCTTTCCCTGAGTTTTATAATTTAAATGGATAATGACATTTGATTATCGATGATGTACTGTTGAATTTACGGTTATCGGTTGTAAAAGTTGTATGTGTGAACTTGGTTCGGGACTCTCAAATATTCTATCCTTTTGTCGGAATGAACATCCGAAAAATTAGCACAGTGAGGAATTTTACTACAATTGGGTCGATACTTTTGCTTGTAAACTGCAAAATCCCAGTGATAGCACACGCCAAGTATTTCAGCCCAGCTTCACTGAAATACATTAGTTGTTAAGATGCATAAGTTTTGCAAATGCTCATCTAATGCGGTAATAATTATATGAATTTTATAAATTGATAACAAGCTATGGAATGTCTTATTGTTTTGTTTGCATACTTTTGTTAAAAAGGTCCTTACATATGACCCGTTGTTTTTATACCCCACGCAACGAAGTTGCGGAGGGTATAATATTGTTCACCCGTCCGTCCGTCTGTCTGTCCGTCCGTCCGTCCGTCAGCCAGTCCTGTTCTTGTCATCGCAACTCCTCTGAAACCGCACAACAGAATTTCATGAAACTTTGTAAATAATAAGGACATACTATGTAGATGTGCATATCGACAGGAAGTTACGATTCAGTTTTTTTTTCTTTGAGCTATGCCCTTTTAACTTAAAATTTTGGCCAGTCCTGTTCTTGTCATCGCAACTCCTCAGAAATCGCACAACAGAATTTCATGAAACTTTGTAGATAATAAGTACATATTATGTAGATGTGCATATCGACAGGAAGTTACAATTCAATTGTTTTCTTTGAGTTATGCCCTTTTAACTTAGAATTTTGGCCAGCCCTGTTCTTGTCATCGCAACTCCTCAGAAATCGCACAACAGAATTTCAAGAAACTTTGTAGATAATAAGGACATACTATGTAGATGTGCATATCGACAGGAAATTACGATTCAATTTTTTTCTAGGAGTTATTCCCCTTTAACTTAGATTTTCGACCAAAATATACTACTACAACAGTATGTCATCGCAACTGCTCTGAAACCACACTACAGAATTTCATTAAAGTTTGTAGATAGTAAGGACATATTATGTAGATGTGCCTATCAAGAGGAAAATACGATGGACTTTTTTTCTAGGAATTATGCCCGTTTGAACTTAGAATTTGCCCTAGTTATACTACTGCAACAGTTTGTCATCGTAACTTCTCTGAAACAACACAACAGAATTTCATAAAAGTTTGTATATAATAAGGATATACTATGTAGAAGTGCATATCGACAGGAAATTACTATTGATTTTTTCTCTAGGAGTTATTCCCCTTTGAACTTAGAATGTTGGCGTAAATATACTACTGCAACAGTTGTTCATCGTAACTTCTCTGATACCACATAACAGAGTTAATGAGGACATAATATGTTAAAGTGCATATCAACAAGAAAATTTTTATCAGTTGACTTTTGTAGAGTTATGAGTCTTTGAACTTAGGTATCTGGTAAGAATTTGTTTCTCCAGTGACAATGCGGGAGCGTGGGGTATGTGAGCGTGCTCATAAAGGTTCTTAAATTATTTCTTCAATTGTATATTGATATGTAGATATATGTGTTCAACCAATAACTATGGACACCTTAACTATCTTGCTTTAGTAGACAGCACGTTTTGACCCTGATTTAAAACTAACATAACATATATAATTTTATTATTGAGCCTATTGGTCATCCTTTAAGTACCTAGACTGTTTTTGTTTACTTTTTTATAGGACGTAACCGGCATCTCTTCTTTTAATGATTCCAATCTGATTCAGATTTGAAAAGGGGATGTTTATGTGAACATAGAATGTGTGCATGTATTAAGTAAAGTTATGTGTACATTCCTGCTTATATTTTTAAGGTTTATTGACTCAAAGGTGCCAAATGGGGATCTTTGTTGTTGATTAAAGTGAGATATTTTGGTAGTTCCCCTTTTCATTCTTGTGAATCATATAGAAGGCTGTACTTCAATTTACTAAAACGTATTTTTGTATCGAAGGGTTTTGAAAACGATCCCTATATCAGCCTCAAAGTTCACAAGATGTCTTACAAAAATAAGGAGATGTGGTATGATTGCCAATGAAACAACTATCCACCCATGTTCAAATGACGTAAATGTAGGCAATTATAGACAACAGTACATCTTTCAACAATGAGAAAACCAATAACGTATAGTTGTCTAAAAAAGTTCCGACATAAAAAAATATGAAATAATTTACTTTTTTTAATGATTAATATGTAATATTAAAAAACAGTATTTATGTATAATGAAGATTAAAAAGGGTCTAATTTAATTTTTCTTTAGCTTTAAGACCACTACCACCGACTTCTGAAGTACAGAAGAAAACCATCCAGTCATTAAATGATTATGAATCTGGTAAGAATATTTTCCATTAAAAAAAAGCTTCGGAATGTGTTATTCCTATGTTCACATAAATCAAATCATTGTTTTTTTCTCCAATTGCGTATTATTATGTTAGTGTAAGTATTCAACTATTACTGTGGACACCTTAGCTACCGTGCTTAGAAAGCCAATATATTTTGACCATGCTTAAGCCTTTTAAACGTTTCTGATGTATATTATTTCCTTGTTTAGCTTATATGTCATTCATTAAGTACATTGACTGTGGCTTTGTTATTTTTCATTTTATAGGACACGTTGTTCCTGTTGGAGCATCAGATATCTCTTTTGTTAATAATTCTAATTTAGTTTCGATTTTAAAAACGGGATGTTAATGTGAACATAGAATTTTTAAACCCCATTATACTATAAATGCACGTACCTAGTCATGTTGTCTGCATATAGTTGTTTTTCAATTTTTAAGGTTTAATCAATCGGATGTGGCGAATGGTAATCTTAATTTGCTGATAGTTATGATATAGTCATATGTTTTTGATCATGTCCGTTTTCAATCTTATGAATTGTATAGAAATTGTATTTTAAAAAGATCCCTATAGCAGCTTTCACTTCGTAAATTTTATGGACGCCATCACGAGTTTGTTGACCGTTATGGAATAACAGTTTCACAGATGATATCGGATATGTTCCTTATGTCGTAACTACAATGCCCTTCCCTTTTCACGAATGTGACCTACCGAGTTAGACTATTTACCGGATTTGTAATAACATAAGCAACACGACGGTTGCCAAACGTGAAGCAGGATCTGCTTACCCTTCCGGAGCACATGAGATCACCCCCAGTTTTTGGTGGGGTTCGTGTTGCTTAGTCTTTAGAATTCTATGTTGTGTCTTCTGTACTATTATCTGTCTGTTTGTCTTTTTATTTCTAGCCATGGCGTTGTCAGTTTATTTTCAATCTATGAGTTTGACTGTCCCTCTGGTATCTTTCGTCCCTCTTTAAAAGTTCACAAGTCTTCCTACTTTTTTATTCTGATTGTTTAGTATTGTTATTAAGATTTAATAGGGTCTAATATATTATGACTTTAGGTTCGAGGCCACTACCACCCTTACCGACACTTGAAGTACAGAGGAATCAATCCAGTAAAAGAATAAAACTGAATTTGGTATGAATATTTGAAACAAACACACAAGCATCCATCTCCTACAAACACAATATGTTGTCTACGAAAACAGAATCCCTTCATAACACAGAATTACTGGTCTATCTGATATACCATTTCCTGCAAGTGCTTCGTAAGTTTTACGTTTTCCTTTATATATATTTGTAATCGAAACAGTGCTTTTGCCGTTTAGTACTTGTACTTGCAGTCCAGTTTACAAATGTTCATAAAGGTCACATCTAGTTTTGTTGCATTTTGAAATGTTATATTCTATTTCAGGTATTTAATTCAATTTTGACTACGTTAAAATCTTTTTTATATATTTCGATGTTGTCTATTACTCTTCCGGACTGTTTCCTTCGGCAATAGTGTTTAAAATGTTTTCTTTAATGACGTTGAATAGCACGATTAACGATTGCTGACTAAAGGAGACATTTCTTTGTGTTGTTGACCTAGATTTCGTCATAGGATCCCTTTTGTAGTTGGGCAATAGAAATATGGTCACGTTGGTCATATTTCTACCTTCAGTAAAACCCTCGCCAAGGTGGAGCGTCCTTTTGGGAGGGAAAAGATAGGGCGAAGGATACCAAAGGGACATTTAAACTCCAAATTAATCTGACAAAAGGTCCGAAATGAAAACTGAAACAATTAAAATGTAAAAACCTACAGCCTTGTTTATGAATAGCAATTGACGAAAAACGAATATGACAGACAGTAAATAAGACATCCACTGAATTTAGATTCCTGACATGGGACAGGCACATGAGAATGTGAAGAACATTTTCTTGATAACTTGACATACTTTTCTTATTTGAAGACTATTTTAGGGGATCCATTAAAGATTAGACAATCAAAATTAAAATTAGTCAAGATACTTTAATATCAAATTTTTCGAGATACGCGTTTTTTTTTCTATGTAAACTAAAAGTCTAATTGAAAATTAAAGAAGGTCGAATCTATCAAAACGATAGGAAAAACATATATTCAAAAGTATTGTACAGAATCTGGCTAAGGAGTTAAATCCAAGAGTAAATACAACATTTTAGTTTCCCGAATGTTTTTCGCCTCAATCAATCCTAAAAAATTATTAACTACCAAATGCGCATCTTTTAAATTTGAAACCGTTAATGTAAGTATCACCAGCCTAGTAGTTAGTACTTGAAAATATTCGGATAGTGCTTAATTTAAATTAACTGTTATAGATTTTCAAATCTTTTTCGGTGAATATTTCTCCCTCAATCATAGCTCTGACTCCTTTTTAGATTTAGCTTAACTTCTGGTAATTTTTGGTTGAAAGTTAATCGCATGATTAGTAAATACAATGATTAAATTTTGTTGTTCAACTTATTTCAATCATTGTATTAATTAATCACTGTATTAATTGTTAATTATATGATTAATTTTGGGCAATTAGCAAGTACCTCCCACAATGCATTGTAAATCAGGGCCTCTATAACTTTCTATTCTGCAAAAATAATTATGGCTGACCAAACCAACCTTAATCCTTGGCCAGCAAAGCTCCCAAGATTGCGCAAAACCAAATTTGCAATTGCTGAGGAAAATTTAATCCAAGAAAAAGTTGGGAAGTATCTTCATATATTGAGAGAGAAACATAGTGATGTGGTCACAAACAAAAAAAAACACAAAAAGATTTGGGAGGAAATAACAATGAAAATAAACTCTCTGGGCAAAGCCGACAGAACTGCGAATGAGATTAGAGACAAATGGAGGAATACTATTTCGAAAGCTAAAACACAGATCAAAGGAGGGAGTCAGCAAAAACTGGAGAGGTCATCCAACCTGTCTAGCACCATTACAATATGGGGCCGTCATAGAAATAATGAAAGATAGCTCAAGCTTTACTGGAATTGAAGGAGGAATTGAAACAGACATATTTGTTTCTGGTAAATAAATTTATTTGGTACTAGAGTTCTCATAAGTATTGAATTTGAATCGTATTTTTCTTTATTTTCATCAAATAAACATCGATATTCCGCCGTCTGCAAACATCGCCTACCGGAAAATTCCTTGTCTGTTTTGATTAATATACGATCTTCACCCCATCTGGAATTACTATTTATATAACGCATGCATGATCGCGAAAACTGTACTGGACGTTATTATCAACCAATACATGACTAAAAACTATACATATTTCTTAATGGGGCATCAACATACTTAAGTGAAGTGTATATGTCAGGAATCCTCAGTTCCTCATATTTGTTATTAGCTTTCAATCATGCGGCGTTCGATGTCTCCGTCTGCTTTTCTGTAATCTGTTACCCGGGATGCTTGGACCAATTGGATTCATGTCAAATGTCAACTCGTACCTTTGCCAACTCGTACTCAACCAACTCGTACCCGATTTTTACGAACCCGCACTTGCAATTGCAATTGCAAATTGAGTTGCTAAGGAAAGTTTCCACTGGCCAAGATTACAGTCTTTCATCATCTCAGATGGCTTTGCTCACATCTTTGGTTTAAATCTTGAAATAGTTATTTATAAGTGTGTTTAAAGACTTCATGTTTTAAAGTTTATTGTTGAAAAATGAAATGTTGTTGTTTAATATATAATGAATTACAAATTATTTTTATTCACCTGTGCCAAACAAGAATATGCATCAGACTGGTATGTTTCAATTCATTACCTTACATTGTTATGTTCTCTTGGGTTTTGTCAATTTATATAAACAATTCATCATGAAAAGTGCTTTAAGTGTTTTTGAGTTATTGTCCGACATGTTGACGACAGACGGACAACGGTATACCGTCATGCGTCCCGAAAACGGATGTATCAACAGAATAATGACAGACAGCAACCAACGATATTTATTCTTTTCTTTTTGTTCCAATTAGATAAGAAATATTCAACGAAAGAAATGTATTGTAATATGGTCTTTTATTCTCATTTTAGTGGTTTTGCTCTATTTTCTTGTTTATTTATCTGAAATCAGGATATTGTCAAGTATAACGCAATTGCGAGTATTATTCTGCATGCTTTATACACCTTTTTTAATGTATAATCTATGATTTTATAATTTGGAAGGTAGCGTCTGTAGACAACCACCCATCAAAGTTCAAATGAAGTGGATGTAAGCATTGATAGGCTACCGTACGGCCTTCAACAATGAGAAAAAAGCCATACCGTACAGTCAGCTCTTTAAGGCCCGAACATGATAAATGTGAAACAGTTCAACTGACAAAACTGAAGTTTAACCTATAACAAAACAATTTACGACAAACATATATTACAGACATGAACTAACGACAACAATTGAATTCCGGCTCCTGACTTGGGAAAAGCAAGTAGAGCATGTGGTGGGGTTTAAATGTTTGTGCGCGCTCAACCCTCCACCTAAAATGGGACAGTGGTGTTACAGAACAACATGAAAACAAACTGAAAAAATCAGTTTCAATGGGCCTGACTCAAAAGATTGGTACCAGGCACAAAAATAACAAACATTAAAAAAAAAAAACAAATCACCGAAATGAGAGCGTGTGTTACGAGTTAATAAAAGCTAGTTCAAAGCTAATTACAACTATTACATAAACACATAAAAGAAGAAATTTATTTCAAGATGATCTCTAATCCCTTGTCCATCTTGTCTTTCAACATAAGGAGGTATTACAGGGTGGACATCTTCCTCCTGTTCACCGTCAACATCTGGCTCAAGTCAAAGAATTGCAATGTTATGCAATACTGCACATGCAGTGATGATCCTGCAGGCCTTTCCTGGTTTCATTCTTATCTGTAATAGACACAAATATTTCAAAAATAAGTTTTAAATTCTATAGAATAAACCATTGAAAAAAAGAAACATAATATATATGTCAGCTTATTGTTCCATTCAAACATCATTTTTAACATTTAATTATTGCAAAATCCCATACAATCTTATACATTTCTCCATCATCCCTTCACTGACGTTTACTTGTGGTAGCATTGAAGGGGCTCCATTAAATTTTCAAATTACTATGGCAATTTTGGGGCATTCACCTATAGTATTGATCTGTAAACAAATTTCAATCGCCATTGGTGAAGTAAAGAAATAAATTACCTCTGACCCTAACACATGGAACCTTTTCTCCCAGATTTCAAACAATCTCTCTACTGTAGACCTGATAGAGCAATGAATTTTGTTAAAGTGTTCCTGCATTCTGTTTGCTGGTAACTGTAGGGTTTAAGCAGGAGGATCTTCATGGATATTCACTATCATCCAACAACAGTCCTTGTTTAAAGCCCTGATAGTTATCTTCAAGATGCCTTCCAATAGCTGACGTTCTAGAAACATGGGCATCTTGTCCAGATTCAGGCCATTTTGTATTAACATTCATAATCAATGCTATAAACACACATATACATGGTGAAGAATTTCTAAAAAAAATTACACAATGTGTTGGTTAAAAAAACAACTGTATGGTATTTTTATGGGGTACTCCACTAACAAGTTCTTAATTTCCGTTCTGGTGAACTTTTATTTCTCTGAAGTCTCGATCACCATGTATTGATATAAGATGTAACTTTTATTTCACAATTTATATATATATTTTTGTAATCTGTCGTCAATTCTTTATAATTTTGATTGGATCCCAAACAACTAAATACACCATATTATCGGTGGGACTAGTAAAAAGAGGCATACAAAATGTTTGACATTAATTGTAAAATACCGGAGGAGTGTAGATGTGTCTGCATATTTTCTTGTAAGCGTGTCATTTTGAGATATGGGTAAGAAGTACTGTAAATTCAGAAATAATTTCGAGGTTTTTATTAATGCGAATAACGCGACTACTTGAGTATCGCAAAAAAATAATCACATTCTGATATCAAATACATATATCTGTATGTAGCTTTTCCAAAATTCGCAATTGTTAAAATCGCATTTTTTTTTTAATTTTTCAAAAATCGCAATAATAAATGCACGCAATAATTTCTGAATTTACAGTATACAAAACGTATACATGCATATTGCATAATTATATATATTAGATAAATTATAGGTTGAGCGAGTTTTTTAGCTATTTTGGTGGAACGTGTTATTTTGGAGGAATAAGTGAAGAGCTCTAGTGTGTGTAAAGTCAGTACAACGTTTATCTTTTCTGATTATATGTATGGGGCGTGTATGAGTTTTATCGGTGGTCCAAGTTATTTTCCGGCGTGTTGAATTTGTTTATAATGCATATTCTTTCTATATTGTATTATTTGTTAGGGCGAACTTGATCTTGTTTCAGTTTTTTGTCAAGAGAGTGAGTTCGTTAAAGCAATTTTCAAATGTTTAGGTTTGTTGGTACAGGCGGCGATTTACAGTCAAGTACTGAAGGGTTATTTCACGCACCTGCTTAAGGTATAATTTGTACAAGTGTATCATGTTTATCACGTGTCTCTGTACAAATTAAATAGTTAGCATGTAAATATAAAATGGTCTAAAAGTTAAGTGTTAAACATCTGTCAGTGCCGTTTTCATTGCAGAAAACTTGCTTGTTTGTCTATATGGACAGGTTTTATTATAGCGTAAAGGTACTGCCGATTTCAGACTCCTAAAATTTCCTCTCTCAAACTGTGCAGGTTTTGTAAATAGAAAGGTCAGTAATTTCTGTAATTTGCAACAGTTTGTATATGTAGCTTAACTAATATTTGACTTTACAAGAAAATAGACAGGGTCACCTAGTATATTTTTTTAAATGTCAACTGTTTATACAAACGTATCAAAGCCCATAGTGTTTCCGACTATTTGCGTCTGACTTCCACTGCAATAAAAACGAAGGGCAATCACGACTTGCTGTTCACCTGTCAAGGCTGTCTTTTACTGCTACTTTCCTCCAAATCGCCTCTCAACTCATTTGCAAGAAATTGAATGGTTTCCCTATCAAACCTGTACCTTTGTCGTAGCTGCTCATCACTAAAATCTTTATTTAATGGATTAGAACCTCAATAATGCCTTTCTTCCCTATATCGAGGCAGATGAAACATTGCAATGGCAGCCATTTTGAATATCTTAATCATATGATTAAAATTTAATACACCTCAAAGAGTTGGATTAATTTTAACAACAGTTTAAGCATTTTTAACGACTCGTTAGTTTTAACGACAAGTTGAACAACACACTAATCTTATGGTTAATCTTAATCGAATGATTAAGAATTTTTAAGGACTCCTTCATAGTACTAACTACAAGTTAAACAACAGACTCCTGTTGTATTAGCTTTTGCATCTAAAGTATCACACAAGATGTATTAACCATCGAAATGTGCATACAGTGCAGTAAGATGAATACCGTTAATGTTATCTTACAATTTATGAACAATTAATTTATACAAACAGACAAAACGGCTACGAATAAAAGTACATGTGATCTTTAAATCAAATATATATCAGTGAAATAATATTATACGATTTAAAAAAAAAAATGTTATGTGTAAGAAATAAAAGAATATTAAAAGAAATGTGTCATTCTAAATAGTTCATGTTATCAGTATTTTCAGGTTTTTCAAACCTTTTGTAAATGATATTTCGAACATTATGTTTCCAATAGATTGCAATTACATAGGTCAATACTTGGAACCCGATATAACTGACTCTGACCAAAACGTCCATAAAATCTGTCTGTCAGTTACGTGCATTAGAATTAGACTCCAATTGACGCTAAAATTATCCAATCAAAAGGTGGTGTAAATCAAATTTTGCGACGAATTCAATATTAAACCAAAACTGTTTGAGTACATACATGTTAACTGACTTTGCACAAGAATAAAACAGTTGACTTATACACTTTTTACACATTCAAATACGTGAAGAAAAGACTTTAAAAAGATTGAAAGTATTAACCAAGTTTGTTTTACGAAAATAGAATGGCCGTCGTATTTTAATGCGATTTTTTTTTTCAAATGCAAGTTGAAATAGAATTTTCTAAATTTAACGTTCTGCGTATCAAACATTATCACAATGAGGTTGGTTGTTAGCAACACCTATTTTTTGACCCCACATCTGAAAAAATCAACCTATTCCTGTCCCTAATTAGCACCACGTGAAGACCGTTTATTTCTTATACCCGGTCAATGTTTTAGCAATACCCTGACAAAGACCATGTATTTCTTATACCCGGTCACTGTTTAGCAAAACCTTGTCAACGGTAGAGTATCTGCTTTGCGCACAACACAAAATTACAAAATGGCGATCAAACAGTAGCTTCCCTTACAGCAGACGAGATTGAAAAAAAAGAAAATGCTGATTAATGCAAAAGAAATGTTAAAAAGTAGTCAAAAGGCAGCACAAACACTTATTGTATATTTGAAAGCAACTGATCAGGACGAAGAAATTTTGAGGAATTTGACGCAGTAAAACTGAACGGTGTGTTGAGACATTTTTACATGAACGCACGTTAACAAGACGGTTAACACTACATACAACATCGTTCGAAAACATCAGACATGCTCTAAACCGACATCTGATGTTCAGTAGTTGTCGTTTGTTGATGTGGTTAATAAGTGTTTCTCGTTTCTCGTTTTTTATATAGATTATACCGTTGGTTTTCCCGTTTGAATGGTTTTACACTAGTAATTTTTGGGGCCCTTTATAGTTTGCTGTTCGGTGTGAGCCAAGGCTCCGTGTTGAAGACCGTACTTTGACCTATAATGGTTTACTTTAATTTATAAATTTTGACTTGGATGGAGAGTTGTCTCATTGGCACTCATACCACATCTTATATCTATCTTCATGGTGTTCCATACAACCGCAAGATGGATATCATAAAGGACATGTAATTTTCTGATGCTAATGAGTGTTTTAAAGCCACGCTTGCCGAGTTGAAATTAAATGGATTAGGAAAGGCAGTGTTGTATTCCATCAAGTTATTAATGAGCTTGATCGTAAGAAACTCTATGCATCTATTATCACAATCCTTAACTTTATTGAACGAAGTGCAGTTTGAATTTAAACTATAAGATCACAGAAAAATATGCACGGAACGAAAAAAAATTTTTGAAGTTTTAAATGATCCAAAGACTGGACTTATATATGTCTCAAAGTGTGAACTTACTTAAGATCATAGAAGCAATGATAGAGATTCAATATCGGTTGCTATGCTTGAGTTCTCTGGATCACCATATTCTCCCGTCAAGTCGTTTGAAAAGCAAATCAGCGAATTTCATCGTTTGTGCACTAGTTTATGACAGAGCCCGAAAAATCGTTCAGTGATGACGATACAGTTTGGTACTGTAACTCTCGATTAGGAGAAAGCAAATTGGCAAAATGCATGACGAAGTTGAGTTAGAGGGCTTAATTTTCCCAAATTTCCACAAACTATTCCATTCGTGCGACTGGAGCAACAATATTGACAAAAATTATGTTTAATCCTCTTAAATAATGGCATCGACAAGACATAAATGCGTTCAGTCTATCACTGTTTATCAGAGAACTGATACTGAAGAGAAAATTGCAATGGGTCAAGCAATGGGAAAAAGTCTTACCCCACGAACATTCTGCTGTTCTAGCATTTCCACCACCTGAAAACCAAGGTTGACTTGTTTTGCCACCACCTGAAACAGTTATAGAATGAACAAGTATTGTGCCGACTATGCAAAAATGTGGGAATGGACATGGTCGTTCTGTCGCGGTTTCGGAAGTGCAGGGTTCGAATATTTCTGATTTCTTTACTGACTTTCCTTCAAGGTCATTGCAAACCGGAACAAATATCTCAAATGTTCAGAATTAACCAATCCTGCCCGTTTTTTTTTTAGGATGTACCATTGGCACAATAAACTTCATCTTTAATGTTTCAAAATGACATTTCTGATCTTTTCGTTACATTATTTTGCAAAATTTACTGTGATATCAGTTGTTCATGTTGTTCATGTTGTTTTTCTTGTTGTCATTGTTGAATCAAACTTTTGTTTACATTTATATTTGTAGTAAAGAAAGATAAAGCCTGTCGTCTCTTACATATGCATCATTTGGTGTGGTCAATAAATAACTATGCAACTAATATTACTACTTTGGGCAGTGATTTCCACGGACTGTCGGGATTCCTATACGGGTAACAATTGTGCCGTATGGTGACCTATAGTTGTTACCTTCTATGTCATTTGGTATCTTGTGGAAAGTTGTCCCATTGGTAATCATACCACATCTTCTTATTTTCTTATTCGGGACTTTTTCAGCAACCAACTAAGTTTGGCGTCTATCTCAGGATGCATAGTATTGTAAATGACAGAGTTGATAATAGAAACGAAGGGCGGAAGCGAAAACTCATCAGTCACGCCATGGCCAAAATTGCAAAAGAAACAAACAACAGATTCATTTAACACATACAAAGCACTAGACAAAGTAACACAAACCCCTACCAGAACCTGGAGGTAAACAGGGTGCTCAGGGAGGGCTTGCCAATCCTGCACAACATGTGGGACCTGTCGTGTTTCACATGTAAGTACAAATATGGTGAGAAGTTTAACTCGGTAGGTGACCTTCCAGGAAAAGAGAACGGGATTGTAGTTACATGCACGACAAATTGAACATCTGTAAAAGAGATACTCAATCACAGCCAAACAACTCATGTAATTATTTTTGAAGTGTATGTGACTGTTCTAAGTCAGGAGCCTGCAATTCAATGGTTGTCGTATGTTGCTGTATATCATATATATTTGTCGTTCATGATTTGTACATCAATCAGGCCGTTAGTTGTCTCGTTTGAAATGTTTTACATTTGTCATTTTAGGCAATTTAAAGCTGACTAAGCGGTATCGGTTTTGCTCATTGTTGAAAATCGTACGGTGACCTATAGCTGTTAACGAATATCATTCGGTCTCTGGTGGAGAGTTATCTCATTAGCAATTATACCACATTTTCTTATTTTAATATGTATAATAAGTGATGACCTTTGGTAACTCTCAATACTGAAATTGTGTTGGTTTTAATTTAGATTTTCAATATTCATCTTTTATTCAAAAAACGTAACCAACAGTTTTGGTACATAAGAATGGTGTGCAGAATATAATATTTATCCACATTAATCAACAATTACACCATATTGGTATAAAACAACTATTGTATGTCTGTACCATTTAACAGTTAATTACGATTATTAGCTGCAACTGGAAATAATTTTATATTATAAAAATATGTTGAAATACACCACTCCTTCAAGGATATTCACGTGCTCAAAAAACCTCGTTCCATATATATAAATTCGTGAATCGAAATCCCCTTCTAAATATAAACTTTTTACAATTGTGTCAAAGGCGGCAATGTTGCCGCAGCCAGATTATTAAATAAAATGCACGTGGATATCCACAAATATTCCTGTGCAATGCCAGAAAATGACTAACCTACTTTAGGTTATCTTCTAATGATACTGTTAGGTCAACAGTGAACGGGCGAGCTTTTTCGCTTTCCTTTTCCTGTGACATTACATGAAATACCCAAAGCCTCATTTATCTGGTTACTTGAACAAAGCCAACGTGTAGTATACAATATGTTGGACAAACAGGACGGGAATTTTTTAGACGAACACAGGAACATCTATACCGCTTCCGAAAACCTAAGAAATTCAAAAAAATAATTTACCAACATTTAGGTAAATACAATCACAAAATAAAATTTATAAGATTTCAACCACTCGAAACGATCCAGAAACAACAAGGAGAAATGCATAATTAATTTAAAGATACCCGTAAAATTATCGAACTGTCTTGGATTAAACGACTGCAGGCAGCATATCCCCTGACAATATACTGGGACAAGGCAACATATCTAAAACTTCTTCTATTGATATCATGAATATTGTTGATAAAAGACAACGTAATAATAAGTCACATGGCAAACGTATCAATCGAAATCAACGAATTAAACATCGTATAAATCATACACTGGACAACCTCCTATCTATATTTAAAAAAAATTGGTAGACATCAATTATTATGTAAACTTGGTCAAATACCAATTAATAAATTACATGATATTTTCCAGGAGTGTGACAAAATCTTGTTCTTCAGCCCACTCTATGAATATTCGCGTATAATTACAGCTTTTTGCCACCAAAGGCTGTTCCCGCGTATCGATAAACCGGAAGGTCATAAACGACACTTTCTGAAACTTAAATATATCAAAACAGGTATTGATTTCATCAACTTATCGAGTAAATTTGATTACTCTACCATTCAAAGCTTATACCTCCTTTTTCGATAACACAGAACCACCTATTATATCGTATACATACAAAAAAAAAAAAAAAAACAGCAGAAGTTTAATTTTTAAGTATACGTCAGTAACATCAGACGTCAATGTAGAAAATAAAACTCCTCTAACTTGAGACTGTGAATCGTCGAATTTAAGATATGATCCCTATGGACATGTAATTACGGGGGACCTCAATATCGCTCAAGACCGAGAGGTTCAAACCTTTTTCAAAAATGGACCAAAATATCGTCCTCCATCTAAAATAGATTGGAAACAGTGTCGTCAGGTCAGAAAAGACGCTCTTTCATCGTATTTTAAAATTGATGCAAACGGGAAAAATCTGATAAAAAATCTCTTCTTATCTAATTTAATGTATGAATGTTGTGGATATTCGAATATCATATTTTAAAAATAATTCAGAAATAAATAAAAGAGTACATAATACGCCTATTTCTAGAATAAGAAACAAACTTCAAGTATTTTCAAAGAATAAGTAATACGCCCATTTCTAGGATCAAAAACAAAATTCAAGTACTCGGAAAGCGCTTTGTGGTCGTACTGGCCGACAAAGCAGCCAACAATGTGGTGGTGGTGGTATGTCGTTAATACTACACGGACGTTCTTAAGAATGAAATTTTAAATTATTCTACATTTAAGTCTGTGCGCTCCACAGAGAGTCATATAGTAAACAAACATATCATAACCACATCACAATTTAAGGCCTCTTCTGAATATTTGAAGGTCCCTACTATGCATTGGTTACCTAAACTACACAAAAAACCAGTAAAATATCGTTTCATCTCGCCCTCTACTATGAGTTCTACAACTAATCTTTCAGTCCTTTTAACATGTTCCTTAACTACTATCAAAGAACTTGTCATTAACTTTTGTATGAAAACTATAATAGTTGAATTAACTATTTTTTGAGTGTCAAAAATTCTTTGGATGTTTTAGATAAATTAAGTGCTTTTGATAGTCCTTGTGATTCTGTTGACATTTTTGACTTTTCAACTCTTTACACCACACATCCACACAATCTTATCAAACAAAAGTTTTCCTAATTAATCAAATGGTCGTTTGGTAAACCTGAATGCAAATCTATTTGCTGCAACTCATTTAAAGCCTTCTTCTCTAATGAGAAAGGTAAATATGCTTGATATACTTACAAGAGGTGTGATGAGATGATTGAAGCTATTAAATTTCTCCTTGATAATATTTGTGTAAGTTTCGGCAATAAAGTTTATCGACAGGTTGAAGGTATTGCTATAGGCACCAATTGCACCCTTTAATAGCAAACTTGTTCAAGTACTGTTATTAATCAAAGTTTATGACCAAACTCAGTAAAGACCCGTCTTAATTGCATTTAATTGAAAAATTCAACAACAATATTACCGTTATCTTGATTATATTTTTTCGTTAAATAATCAAGTATCTTCTAAATATAATGCCGAAATATACCCAAAGGAACTTACTTTAAATAAATCAAATATAAACGGTAATAACTGGCCTTTCCTAGATTTATATATTTCAGTTTTACTCGGTAAACTCTACACTAAAATTTACGACAAAAGGGACGATTATTAGTTCCCTATTGTTAATTTTCCTTTTTTGGACGGTGATGTTCCTTTGGCACCATCTTACGGTGTTTATATATCACAACTCGTTCGCTATGCCCGTGTCTGTTGTTATGCTTAGATTTCAATGAACTTTATCTATAATCTATGTATTACTGGTAAGTTATTAAGTCAGGTATTTCGTTACCACAAATTACTTAAAAGTTTGGTTGTACCTGTCGAAAATTTATTTCAAACGGGATAGAACATCCTCATTGTTACGGTGATGTTGTTTACCGAGCCGGAAATTTAAAAACGATCCGGATAAACTTATCGATCCTTAAAATAAACTTATTCTAAAAAGTTATCAATTCAACACTGTAATTAGATCTTTGAATATTGTTTTTATTGGTATTAATATTGATTCTGTTATCAGTAAATTAAAATCAAACTAAATACTATTTTTATATACATATACACATTCATGGCTCTACAATCTGTCGATACCTGTATATTGGCATTGCACAAGGTCATGTTTTTCTCTGACTGTTTATGACGTCTTTACACTTAATTCATTGGATGTTGGATTTTATAGATACAGACTTGGTATGCAAGATTGGCTGAACCTGTAGAAAACTTATTTGAAACGGGATAGCACATTCTAATTTTTACGGATATGTTATTAACCGAGCCCAGAAATTTAGATACGATCCGAGAAAATTTGTCGATCCTTTAAAAAAAACTTCTTCAAAAAAAGGTTACGTATTCAACACTGAATCTTAATTAGATCTTTAAATATTGTTTTTATTGGTATGCATTTTGATTGTGTTATCAAAAGATTATTACAAATTATCGTATCGGTTGGAATGAAGGACCGTGATTTCTCAGTGAAATAAAAACCGATAATTTCACATAAGAAATGAACTCGATTATTTCATTCCTCTGGCGTCATACAGCAATAGGTGTTGTCAAGACGTTGTCGATGATGTCGCATCAAAGCAAATTGTGAAGAAAAAATGCATAGAAAAAGGTATAGTTCCTTACATTTTCTACTTTAATTCCATAAATCCCCATTTTAAATGTAATAAAAAGAATAACTAATCAAAGAATTCAAATATCGACAAATATTCAACTCGTGACCAAACAACGCTGATAATTAACCCATGCGCTACGCGCATTCGTAAATTATTGTGGTGTTCGGACACTCGTTCAATAATTGTCTTTATTTTAATTCTTCGATTAGTTATTGTTATTAAAGGAATGACTGTATACATATGCAAATTGTTAAATGTTGTCGTTTGGTAGTTTTTCGTTTTACAATAACATTATTATTTCGTTGCATACTTATGAGTTTAACTTTTCCTTTGGTATTATCCACCTCTTCTACGTGAACATTCTGGACACCTTTGGTATTATCCACCTCTTGTACGTGGACATTGTGGACGCAAAATTATATTTCTCAAGTTATCAGGAACTATTTACTGTACTAATTTCTCGTTTACAATAATGCTTCAATCCATTGCAACAAAACCATTGCCGGTGATATCTACTTGAAAACCTCCTTTTTAATCATCCTTTGAACTAGTTCTTACGGATTTAAATAGCCTATAGTAATTGCAAACCATCTGTACTTAGCAAAATTTTAATCAATAACGGAAGTGTTTGGATGTCTTGAATACTAACTCAAGCTTGAAAATGGTACTGACAAAAGTTTAATTCTAAAAATTTACAAGTTCCAAAAATGAAATACGAATAGTTTTGATTGGTAAGACTGGTGCGATAAAGAGTACCACCGGAAATAAACAGCTTGGTACAAAATATTTTGCTGCAGCTACAAGTCCTTTTCTAAGACAAAGCAATGCTGTCGTGGAGAATCAAAAATTCACGAATGAAAAATTGTGGTTGTTGATACTCCTGGTATGTTTGATACAGAGCATTTGACTGAAGAAATTCAAAAAGAAATTATACGATGCATAACAGTGTCTGTTCCTGGGTCCCACATGTTTCTTATATTACTGCAAATTGGAAGATTGACAACGGAAGAAATTTCAACACTTGATCAACCTTTTGACATATTTGGAAAGAACATGTGCCGATTTTGTATAATAGTATTTACTCGAGTTGAAAGTCTAGAAAGAGGAGGGAGTACGATCGATAGATACATAACAGAAGGGGACCGGTCCTATCAAAATATATTACGAAATGAAACGGTAGATATTTTGCTTGAAAGGACCCTCTTTCCCAAGAAGATCAATTTAGAGATTTAGCAATGGTATTTGAGAAATAAGCTAAGTTATATCATATAATAAGAATGCATTGTTTACAAACACATTTTATAGAAACGCAAAAGACAGTTTGAACATGTCGCTTAAGTTAACCTTTAACGATCAAGACAATAACAATAAGAAAAAGCTAATTGAGATTGAGATTGATTAATATCATAAAATAAATGAAAATAGAAGGCAAACACATCAGCTGACTGATGAACTAATCAACCAAAATGAAGTTAAGAGGCAGTTAAATAGAAAACGAGAAGCACTTTACAAATTAGGAGGCGAGCTAGGCAAACTTGATCTGGAACAAGAGGAATGCTATGTACGCATGTCAAAGATCAAAAAGGAAATACACAAACTGAAAACCAGTATGAAGAAATCAAAGCAGAAAAAAAACTTCTGGAAGCAAGCACCTATGAGTTTCAAAGGGATCTTCAAAAAGCGGCTACAATGTCTATCCAAGAACAGACAAAATTATTCGAACCACATTTTTTACAAATTCTAAAAAAACAAAAACAAAAAGAAAATCGAAGAGTTCAACGCTTGGTTCGAATCCAGTGCACATATTTCAGATAAAAAATTAAAAATCTTATACAGAAAGAAAAAGGATGCTTCGAAAACAGAAAGAGGAAATGGAAAAAAAATAGAAAGGAAGGAAGCATCTGAAACAAATGATGCGTAATTCAATGAAACTAGAAGATGACTTTTAGGCGGTTTGGGCTTTGTTCATTGTTGAAGGCCGTACGGTGACCTACACAGGCAATTTTTTCCGTGTGTTTCACGTTTGTGCTCATCACGTGATAACAACGTTTTTCACACGTGTGTATCACACCGGTTAAACGTTTATATCACGTGTATTTTACAAACATGATATTCTAACGTGATAATCACGTTTTAATCTGATCACGTGATATTCACGTTCAAATATAACATCATTATCACATGCAAAAATTTTAACCTGATTTTAACGTGTAAATATTGTGTTAATTTCACATGTAAATTTTTTAACGTGATTTTAACATGTAAATATTGTGTTAATTTCACATGTTGATTTTTCCACGTTATTTTAATGTGTAAAAGTTGTGTTATTTTCAGGTTTATTTTTCACATGATTGTGATGTGAATTTCATATTAATATCACATGGATTACATACATGTATGTAAGTGCAAGTTGTTTTGCATAGGCCATGTTGGATGTTCGTGTATCAAGTGAATATATACAATGTACATGTAAGGTAATGCATCAGGCATATAAATTCTACCTTCAAGTAGTACTGTTACCAGAAAAGTAGTAATCTACATGTACATGTACCTTAACTTCAGTTCAAGCAAGACTTAAATGTAGTTGCACGGATTTGAGGCAAAAGTTTAAAATTCTGAAGTTTTATTAATATTTAATACAAAGAAGACTACTGTCATGACTGTAACCATAGTTATGATAGTACAACATAGAAATTCACCAATTGAAAATAATTTGCTTTGCTGAGCGCAGCTGGATACAACTGCAAAGGTCCAACCCTGAACAGTTGGGGCAAAAATGGACATAATATTAGCACTTGATACAGGTCTGAATTTGGATTGTAATTAAATATTTGACACATAATAGGTTTCTGACAGCCCTCCCCCCTATAAATATCATATAATATCAGAGAGATGCATACACTTAAACACAAGTTATTGTCTGGAAACTACTAAAATGCTTATCTGGGCCCCTTTTTGGCCCCTAATTCATAAACTGTTTGGACCGTAACCACCAAAATCAATCCCAACCTTCCATTTGAGGTTATAAACCTTGTGTATAAATTTCATGAATTTCGATTTACTTATACTAATGTTATTGTCCGAAACCAACTGTCTTTGGACGACAACGATGAAAACGTGATACCAATATCGACCACAAAATATTTTGTGCGGTCGTAAAAATGAAATTGTACATTATTGTATGTTGTTTACTACATGTACAATATTATTCCTTCACATGAGTTATTCTGAATTACCAGACTAATTAGAAATATACATTTTGCTTTGTTATGCTTTGATGATTGAGTTTTTCCTTCATTTCCTGTTCAAATTTTTAAATCTTCCTTTACTTAAAGTTGACAATGGTCTTCAATAGAATTACAAGATGTACATTCTCTAGCAGGTCTTTTAACTGAAATTAACTTATTTCATGTTCTGATATCTTCTTTTCACAGTCTTGTTGTTATAATGATTTACTGCTTCAGACACTTATTTCCTCTTTTATTCCTAGAAGATGTTTCACTCCGCCAATTTTCCTGCAAACATAAGAAAAGTTAAGTAAGAACAAAGAAATTGTAATAATAGCTGTACCTGTAGAAAACTGATTAAAACGGTATTTCACATCCTAAATTTTACGGTAATATTGTACTTAAAGCGCGGAAATCACTATGTGATCCGTGTAAACTCATCGAACCTTTAAATAAACTTATTAGTTCAGGTTATCTTACCAATGTTGTAATAAGATCTTTGAATATAGTTTACATTGGCACTAATATCGATTTTGTCATCAGCAAATTAAAACATAACTAAATTTGTATTCTTTTCAAACGGGATGTTTAAAGACACACCACGTTCATTTTGATCTATAAAGAGGTTAAAATCCTACTGTCTGTCGATACATTTATTTTTGGCATTGCACTAGTCATGTCTTCTTTGACTGTCCATGACGTTAAAATACTAAATCCCTGGGATGTGTTTTAGTTGATTTTAGTCTCTGATGCATGATTTTTTATTATTAATTGTTTTGGCTTTTAACTAGCTGTCAGTAACTGTGAGTACTCTCAAATCGTACTTTCTTGTTTATTTGACCTGTTGATACTAATTGTAATGCTTTTTTGTTATTTAATGTTATTCAGGGTTATATCTGGTCTATATACCAGCTTTGATAAGTGTTTGGTACTAATATAAATTTCCACTTGTACTATGAACATCAAAATTATTTATTTTGTTAAAATATTTCCTTTCTCTATTGTAACTGTATACGTATACCTAAGAACAAAATTATTTTATTTCATTTACCTGTGTTTAAAGTTATTGCAAATGGCTGATATGTTTGTTCAAGCATATTGTTTTCTTAAATTGCTTAACATTTCATACCGATATAACATGTTACTTTTATTATTCTTCCCATTAGTTTATTTATTTTGAATTTTCATTGTATCATAGGTCAAATTTATTTGTTCAGTGTATGTTCAATGGTATTAATATGTCCTTTGATTGAGTTAAGCTATTTCAGTTGATATTTTATAGTGTGTCTTTCTATGTTGTGATGTTACACTATTGTTTCAGAAAAAGGGTGAAGGTTTGGTACCATTAAAACGTTTAAACCCACTGCATTTGTTTGCACCTGTCCTAAGTCAGGAATCTGATGTTCAGTAGTTGTCGTTTGTTGATGTGGTTCATAAGTGTTTCTCGTTTCTCGTTTTTATATAGATTAGACCGTTGGTTTTCCCGTTTGAATGGTTTTACACTATTAATTTTGGGGCCCTTTATAGCTTACTGTTCGGTGTGAGCCTAGGCTCCGTGTTGAAGACCGTACTTTGACCTATAAGTTTACATTTATAAAATTTTGACTTGGATGGAGAGTTGTCTCATTGGCACTCATACCACATCTTCTTATATCTATTAACTTTGTTATTGAATTCTACTGGTACTGAACATGCTCTAAATGAAAGATGCAAAACTACAACATACATAGTATGTTTTAGTTTATGATCATTTATTTGTCAATTTACTAAAATAGGATAAGACATAAGTTTAACTTCTGTATACAATAGGATAATGATATAACATTAAATTGAGTATGCATATACATACAAAAATATTTGATTCTAACATGAGTATAAGTAATTTGAAAATAAAGTGCAGGGCTCAGCTTGATATGAACGACCGCAGAGGTTGAACCCTGAACGGTTGGGACAAGTATGGACAAAACAGTCAATCTTGATACAGATCTGCATTAAGATTGTAAAGCAATAAACAACACAGCATAGGTTGGACACAGAATGAATGTGGCCCAAGAAATTAAAAATTTTGAAATTGGACATTTATGGTTATCGGTACCTATTATGGTCCAATTTCCAAAATCTAAAAACAAGGTTACATTCAGCATATCAAAGAACCACAAGAATTCATTTTTCTATGAAATCAAACAAAGTTTAATTTTGAACCCTATGAACCCCAATGTGGACCTATTTGATAACAGGGCCCAAAATCCAAATATGTGGTTAGATTTAGCATATGAAAGAACCCAATAATGCAATTTTTATTGAAATCAAAAATAGTTCAATTTCGGACACTAAAACCTGATATGTAGACAAATTTTAACATGTGGCCAAAATCAGAAAATCTACCTGCATGATTAGATTAATCATATCGAAAAACCCTAAAATTCAAACAAATTTTACACTTTGGACATGTTGGATCTTAATGGGGACCAATTAGAAAAAGAGCACAAAATTAAAATTCTAACTTAACACTGTTAGATATGACATATCATAGAAACCCCAATTATTAAATTTAATATGTCTTCAGACGACAAAGTGTGCACCCTTTGGTCCTCAATGTGGACCTTCTAAAAATGGTGCCCAAAATCTAGATTTGATAAAATAAATAAAATCAAGACATTGAATTAAATCCAATTGAAATTATATTGATCAAGAAAAGAGCAATTTGTACAAAGTATTAAAAAAAGTATTGTTTTGGCCCTAATGTCCCAACTGTTAAGCCATAACCCCAAAATCAATCCCAACCTCCTTTTGAGGTATGGAACCATGTGGTACAATTTCATACAGATCCATTTAGTTACTAAAGTTATTGCCTGGAAACAAAAGTCTTCAGACGACGACGCCACACCATAATATGGTTGCAAAAATCGAGGAAGTAGAAATATATCATGAATAATATAATAAAATGCTTCGCTGAGCGCAGCCTGATACGACTGCAGAGGTCGAACCCCGGACAGTTGGTGCAAGTTTGGACACAATATTCAAGCTTGATACTGTCTGAATTTCGATTGTGATCAAATTTTTGACATAATATAGGTTTCTGACACAAAATAAATGTGGTGAATTATCTAAAAATTTTAAATGGGTTAAAAAATTTGTATTAAATTTCAATTGAAGATTTCTTTCTATTGCGCAATACTGTGCAAAAGAAGATTATTTCTTGCTATTGCGCAATACTGTGCAATTGAATATTTCTTGCAATTGCGCAATACTGTGCAATTCAATATTTCTTGCTATTGCGCAACACTGTGAAATTGAAGATTTCTTGCTTTTGCGCAATATTGTGCTATTGGATATTTCTTGCTATTGCACAATACTGTGCAATTGAAGATTTCATGCTATTGCGCAATACTGTGCAATTGAAGATTTCTTGCTATTGCGCAATACTGTGCAATTGAAAACTTCTTGCTATTGCACAATACTTAATATAATAATTTACACATCCTGTTTGGTGTATATCTCCTGCCATATCATTATTATTATTTGCTTTTATATATAAATCAGAAATAACCAACTTAAAATGGAAAATTTTAAAGAAAAAAAAGGAAAAAGGGGAAAAAATCCCCCAATTTTTGAACCCCTTATGATTCATCACCCCAAACTCAATCCCAGCCTTCCCTTTGTGGTATGGTACTTTGCAGTACAATTTCAGAGATCCATACACTTGAACACAAGTTATTGTCTGGAAACTAGAAAAATGTGTTTTGCCCTTTTGACCCTAATTCCTAAACATTTAGGGCAATTACCCCCAAACTCAAACCCAGCTTTTCCTTTGTGATATGGAACCTTGTAAAACAATTTCATAAAGATCCACACACTTACACACAAGTTATAGTCCTGAAACTAGAAAAATGCTTGTTTTTTGCCCCTTTTTGGCCCCTAATTCCTAAAATTTTGAGGCAATTACCCCAAAATCAATCCCAGCCTTCCCTTTGTTGTATGGTACCTTGCAGTACAATTTCAGAGAGGTCCATACACTTGAACACAAGTTATTGTCTGGAACTAGAAAAATGCTTATTTTTGGCCCCTTTTTGGCCCCTAATTCCTAAACGTTTCGGGCAATTACCCCTAATCTCAATTCCAGCTGTCCCTTTGTGATATGGAACCTTGTAGTACAATTTCAGAAAGATCCATACACTTACACACAAGTTATTGTCATGAAACTAGAAAAATTTTTGTTTTGCCCTAATTCCTAAAATTTTGAGGCAATTACTCCCAAAATCAATCCCAGCATTCCCTTTGTGATATGGAATCTTGTGGTATGTAATGTCAGAGATCCATTCACTAACACACAAGTTATTGTCTGGAAGTTACAAAATGCTTATTTTTGCCCTTTTGGCCATTAATTCCTTAACTGTTGGTACCATAACCCCAAAATCAATCCCAACCTTCCTATTGTGGTATTGAACCTTATGGTAAAATTTCATAGAGATCCATTCACTTAAACTAAAGCTATAGTGCGAAAACCAATGTGTCTTCGGACGACGACGACGGACTACAACAACGCCAACGTCATACCAATATCGACCGCAAAATTTTTGCGGTCGTATAAAATAATAAAATGCTCCGCAGGGCGCAGCTTGATACGACCGCAGAGGTCGAACCCTGAACAGTTGGGGCAAGTATGGACACAACATTCAAGCTTGATACAGCTCTGAATTTGGATTGTGATTAAATATTTGACACAGCATAGGTTTCTGACACAGAATGAATGTGGTCTAAGAACTTAAAAATTTTAAATTGGACATTCACCTATAATGGTCCAATATCCAAAATCTAAATACATGGTTAGATTCAGCATATCAAAGAACCCCAAGAGTTCAATTTTTGATGAA
The DNA here is from genome assembly GCA_017311375.1 of Mytilus coruscus. NCBI lineage: Eukaryota > Metazoa > Mollusca > Bivalvia > Mytilida > Mytilidae > Mytilus > Mytilus coruscus. The sequence goes on from JAASAO010001603.1 coordinate 33,626, forward strand.
ATCAAACAAAGTTTAATTTTGGACCCTTTTGACCTCAATGTGGACAAAGTTGATAACGGGGCCCAAAAATCAAAATACATGGTTAGATTCAGCATATCAAAGAACCCCATATATTCAATTTTTGTTGAAATCAAACAAAGTTTAATTTTGGACCCCGATTTGGACCAACTTGAAAACTGGGCCCATAATCAAAAATCTAAATACATGTTTAGATTCAGCATATCAAAGAACCCTAAGAATTCAATTTTTGTTAAAATCAAACTAAGTTTAATTTTGGACCCTTTGGACCTTAATGTAGACCAATTTGAAAATGGGACCAAAATTAAGAATCTAAATACACAGTTAGATTCGCATATCAAAGAACCCCAATAATTCAATTTTGATGAAATCAAACAAAGTTTAATTTTGGACCCTTTGGACCTCAATGTGGACCAATTTAAAACGGGACCAAAATCCAAAAACTTAATACACGGTTAGATTCAGCATATTAAAGAACCCAAAGAATTCAAGAATAAAACCCCATTGAAATTGGTCAAGAAATAAGCAATTTATACAAAGTATCTTCTTTTGCACAATACTGTGCAATTGAATATTTCTTGCAATTGCGCAATACTGTGCAATTGAATATTTCTTGCTATTGCGCAATACTGTACAATTGACAATTTCTTGCTATTGCGCAATTCTGTGCTATTGGATATTTCTTGCTATTGCGCAATACTGTGCAATTGAAGATTTCTTGCTATTGCGCAATACTGTGCAATTGAAAATTTCTTGCTATTGCACAATACTTAATATATTAATTTACACATCCTGTTTGGTGTGTATCTCTTGCCTTATCATTATTATTTGCTTTTATATATAAATCAGAAATTTAATAATAAAGTTTTGGCAAATTTCAATATACATAATTTAAAAGCAGTTTAGGTGAGATAAACAAAAAGCTTCATCAGCAAATATTTTATATTGGCAAATTTCCAATGAAGTTCATTAAACTAAAGTTATTGGCAAATTTCCAATGGAATTTATTAATAATAAAGTTTTGGCAAATTTCAATATAAATAATTTAAAAGCAGTTTAGGTGAGATATTCAAATGAGTTTCAATTACCTTACACTGCCTTTTAAATTATGTTTGTACTTAAGTAATTGTCCATTAACCTGCAAACCCTTTTCCCCTTTTTGCACCTTATTCCTTAACACTTTGAGCCATAACTCCCAAAGACAATTCTTACCATCCCTTTGTGGTATTCCAATATCCAAAATCTAAATACATGGTTAGATTCAGCATATCAAAGAACCCAAGAATTCAATTTTGATGAAATCAAATAAAGTTCAATTTTGGACCATCTCAACCTCAATGTGGACCAATTTGATAACGGGCCGAATATCAAAAATCTAAATACATGGTTAGATTCAGCATATCCAAGAACCCCATATATTCAATTTTGTTGAAATCAAACAAAGTTTAATTTTGGACCCGATTTGGACCAACTTGAAAACTGGGCCCATAATCAAAAACTAAGTACATGTTTAGATTCAGCATATCAAAGAACCCCAAGAATTCAATTTTTGTTAAAATCAAACTAAGTTTAATTTTGGACCCTTTGGACCTTAATGTAGACCAATTTGAAAACGGGACCAAAAATTAAGAATCTAAATACACGGTTAGATTCGGCATATCAAAGAACCCCTATAGTTCAATTTTCGATGAAATCAAACAAAGTTTAATTTTGGACCCTTTTGGCCCCAAATTCCTAAACGTTTAGGGCAATTACCCCCAAACTCAAACCCAGCTTTCCCTTTGTGACATGGAACCTTGTGGAACAATTTCATAAAGATCCATACACTTACACACAAGTTATTGTCCTGAAACTAGAAAAATGCTTGTTTTTTGCCCCTTTTTGGCCCCTCATTCCTAAAATTTTGAGGCAATTACCCCAAAATCAATCCCAGCCTTCCCTTTGTGGTATGGAACCTTGTAGTACAATTTCAGAAAGATCCATACACTTACACACAAGTTATTGTCATGAAACTAGAAAATGCTTGTTTTTGCCCTTTTTTGTACCCTAATTCCTAAAATTTTGAGGCAATTACCCCAAAATCAATCCCAGTCTTCCCTTTGTGATATGGAACCTTGTGGTACAATGTCAGAGAGATCCATACACTAGCACACAAGTTATGTCTGGAAGTTACAAAAATGCTTATTTTTGGCCCCTTTTTGGCCCCGAATTCGTATACTGTTGGTACCATAACCCCAAAAATCAATCCCAACCTTCCTTTTGTGGTATTGAACCTTATGGTAAAATTTCATAGAGATCCATTCACTTAAACTAAAGTTAGAGTGCGAAAACCAATGTGTCTTCGGATGACGACGACGACGCCAACGTCATACCAATATACGACCGCAAAATTTTTGCGGTCGTATAAAACTGTTTTTAAGGGATTTGAAAGTAAAAGTAATGAAAAACAAATGAGGATGGAAAAATTAATTCTTGGAGGTTGAATGCAAGATATTTACCATACCCAAAAAAATTAAAAACTGCATACCAGGTAGACCTTTATATAAAATAAATATATAATGTGCAATGTATATACATTAAATGACAAGCCTGCCTGATACAAAGTTATCAGTAACACTGAAGAAAATTTTGTGATGGATGATGAGACAAAACAATAATACTAGTACTCTTGGGTCTCCTTAGATACATAATGAGGTTGCATGGACAAGGTAATATATATATCCTTTATTTATATATCTAACCGCCAGTCACTTTTGGTCATTTTTAAAGACAGATCTTTGGCTATCTCTGATACATGTACATAATATTCATGAGCAGAGACAGTCAAATTGTTTTACATTTGTCATTCTGTGGCATTTTATATATTTATTATAGATAACTATGCATTACAGGTTTTACTCATTGTTGAAGGCCAAACCTATAGTTATTAATGCCTGTATCCTTTGGTCTCTTGAGTAGAGTTGTCTCATTGGCAATCATACCACATCCTCTTTTTTTGACATTTGTTTTGACATTTGTATTGACACTTATATTGATGTCTTTGTATTAACTAACAGATGCCTCTACTGATTTTGTTGTTTGTTTACGTGCTGATTTATTGAAATATAGACATTTATCTCAATGGTTTGATTGTTACAGCCAAGTTAATCAAGTATATAATACCTGCTACCTTCACTTCTCCTCCTTATAGAAAAGTAGAATAATTTCCTTTGTTAAGTTTTTTCCCCAATGAGCTCCTCAATAAATTTCTCTGTTCATTATCTAGGGACTTGCAGACTTGCTGTATCCCTAAAACATATATCAAATTATTCAATTGATGGAAAAAAATCTTTCATTTTATAGTGGTTAATAATATTTATTACACAATAGAAAAATAACTTTAAATAGGTTTTCACATGTAGCTTAAAAGTTTGTAGTAATGTCATAAATGTTTAGGCTAAACATAAAATAAAAGATAGCTGTTCAAAGCTGACCAACATGATACTTAACCTTAGACAGTCAATGCCCAATGCAATCGATAAATGCAGTTTAAATGAGAATTGATGTGCTTCGTATCTCTGATAATTATCCCGTACGGTTCACGGAAACGAGCGTCTCTGCCAGACGACACCAATATTGACACCACAGTACTGGCAACGGAGAGTAATACTCTTGGAGATATATATATCAGGTATATTTTTTCACAAACCCGTTCTGAAGGCATGTGTACAGTAGTAAATTATAATATACCATTCCCAGAACAGAAGCAGTCTTCATGAGGAACTTGACAGCCCGAAAATTTGAAAAACTTGTCATAAAACCAAAATTTTAAATTTCTTAAATTTAAATCATATACAGATATTTGGTTTGTGAGTTGTGTGTCCTTTTCATTAAAATTTTACTGTCACAACAACATTTATACGTGTCTGACTCTGGGCGGTATGATTTTATGAGTTAATCATGAAGACCAATAATGATCACAAAAATATCCAACTTTTAAAAGAAAATTACAACAGGCACTTGTTTCTGTCAATGTGGGTTTACCCTCCACACCCGTCTGAAAAATCGGATCTGTCCTTGCTTGTCCTAAACTAAAGCCATGCAGATACTCTTGAAGTCAATGAAGATATAACAGGTATATATATTTTATCTCACAACCCATGCGCTGGTTAAGATTGGGATTGAGGAACAGCAGTATTAAATCTGCCTATTCTGTCAATGTAATGTGCCACTGTTTGTAGTTAGGCTTTTGTCTCTTCTGTGTTCTCGCTGTTCAGTCTCGTTAGCATAGTAGCTAAATTCAGGTTTCTGACCCCGACCTCTTTGGATATTTGGTGTAACATATCTTCTCGTTCGTTCTCATAGCAGGGACACTCCAGAAGGAAATGGTGAGGCATTTCAGGTGCTCCAAAGTTGCACGACTCTATGGCGTTGGTTTGGCCTACTCGGTTCTTGTAGTAGTTGAGTTCTGTATAGCCAGTTCTTAGTTGGGCGAATATACTGAAATGTCTTTTGGTTGGAAAATCATACATAATTGAGTGTTTCGTAGTTGGTATTTTTTCGTAAAGGTCCCTGCTTCTCTCAGATATTTCCCATCTTCTCTGCCATTTATTTCCTGTACTTTTATATGCTGCTTGTTTGACGTCCTGTAGTGTTATGACGCTATTTAGGCATGTTGACAGTAGTACTAGTAAATTCTGGCGGTGAGGTTGGGGCGTGCTGGGGACTTCAATACTTAATTGATAGGGTGTGCTGCTGTGGTTCTGTTACCCCACCCTTTTCATATAAATTAGCCTAATTAAAAATGTAGACCTTTTCATATTTTATGTACTAAGGTAAAATGTTACCTTTTCCAGTATTGACTTTTATTATTGTTTGTGTTTCATGTGGTGTGAATGTAAAAGTGGAGTGCCAAGGAGAGAAAATTAGTTGATAAAAACACAGCCTTTGGCTTTCTTTTGAAATAAATTACCAAAGGCACTACAACTTTGTATAATCTCTGTAAAAAAATATCTTGATGCCCCCTTTTAAAAATCCTAGATTCCCCTTTTCCCAAATAAAATATACATGTACTTCAGAAGTTTAAAAGAGAACTAAAGTTAGTATTTATAGATAGATTTAGTTTATATTTATATATCCATCTAAAATAAAAATTATGGAAAGATTGATTGATTGTTGGTTGCTTAACGTCCAGTGGTATTATCATTGATTATGAAAAGAAAAGTAGAGCTAGGTTATCAGGATTTTTTATTTTGGAATATCATGGATAAAGCCAGAGGAATCTGAATATCTGGCAAAACTCAAATACAGGAGGACTTTTTATATTCAGCTGCAGGTACTGAGGACCTATGATATACATGTATTACACTGATCTATCTGGAATGGTATATAAACTTCACTTGTCATGCTTGTCTCATACTGAACATTTCACTCCTTTCCTTTAACCAGATAAATATATGTCAAGATTGTTCACAGAATGACACTTGAGTTATCAGGCAATTAACTTTCATTGTCCCACTATTTATCACACAATTTTGGTTGAAATCAAATTATGTGATACCCCAATTGCAACATGGCTATAGTTATCATAATATGCCTTATGGTAGTCCACTGTAATGTTCCTTTAAAGTTTTACCAGACTACGACAATAACTGTATTAGTTAATGTAAATGAAATGCTGAATATTTATGCATTTCTTTTTTCTATATGACAGTTATTAAGCAGGGCTTGAATGAAGTATGGAGGATCTGTTTGTAAATTCCTGACAGGAAAAAGAAAATGACAGAGGAGAAGTCCAGGTCAATGTTAGAAGGACAATTCAGCAAAGTTCCAACAGATATGTATGCACTTTTCTATTTTATTAAATGTTATGCATTTAACAAAATAGTATGCTTCTAAAAACCATTCCTTTTGGCTTGCAGCAAATGTGCAGAGAAAGAATAGATTTCATTTGTTACATTAATGCTACATATGATATTTAAGTAAGGCCTAAATTAAAATATTGTTTGTTTGCTGTCAACCGACCGACCCAAAAAATCGCCATGACCCAAATAATTTTATTGCCGTTTTTAAAACATTTTTTTATTTCGAATTTTGCGGTTGCGGTTTAGAATCGAGTGCTGATTTCGGTAGTACATTGAAATGTTTGAAGGTATACAAGTTTAATATTAATTTACAAATAGAACAACACGACACGGAGGTCGAGGCATGGAAATTGCATTATGTGCCAGTGTGGAGGAAAGAAATGGCACTTACTCAAAACAATTATAAAAACAAAATAATCAAATCATCAGTAAAACAGACATGGGAGGACGTCATTGACTATGTGATAGGAACCACAGAAATTAGTGAAGAAGTTGATACCGCCATAGAAAAGGGACATTTGACACTCAAACTTCATTCAAATACAGGAGCGGAAACGTTTGAAGCCAACCCTGACGATTTTGTAGGGACTGCCTCTGAATTTGACAAAACTTAAAATATTTAGGTGTGATATTTATTTATTAATTTCTATTTTCTGGTCAATAATGTTTACATGCAGGTGCAATTTATTTTCATTTTTTTTTTTTGTCTTGATGTAGATCTATTCCATTTAAATTCAGGTACATTGGTTTTCAGTAGACATTTTCTGAAAGATGGTGGAACTTCAACTATGTTTTCTACTTCTGTTGGTTGTTCAACAATGATTTCTACTTCTTCTGTTGGCTGTTCAACCGTGATTTTACTTCTTGTGATGTAATAAGTAAATTTAGCAGTGTAAATGTTAATACTTTGAAGAATGAACTGGAATTGACCAAATATTAATATTAATCATTTAATTTTAAAACAGATATATTCTGATCAAAGTACATGAATTTTAATGGAATGGTCCTTAAGAATACTTGTATAAATGTTCATGTTTTTCTACAATGTTAATAAAAAGTTATTCAATATTTAATGTGCAATTATACTAACTGGAACCCCCAGTGTCTCTGGTGCTAAGAGTGACTGGTTAATGATCCATATGCATTCAATACACCAAGCACTCACCATGCAGTTGTATTACTAAGCCAGAAAGCACACTACAGAGGATGATTAAGGATTAAAAGGTGCATATATAATAGGAGTGAATATATCTAGCAGAACACAATAAAGAAAAAAGAGCAGATATACACATATAAAAGAATATATAAGAGGTGAAGGTTATAGCAAGTGACACATAAATGCATGCATATGCAGAGATAAAAGATGTACGAGGCTCCCTACATTCATACTATTATATAAACATCCAAAATATTTTCCAGAAAAAATAAAATAATTTACCTACCTACCTACCCACATAAAAATTCTGGGTAGGAGAATGGCAAACAAACAATATTTTAATTTAGGCTAACTTTGCAGAACAAAATGTTCTGAATGTTAGCATTAACTATTTGCCACTTGTCAACTGAAGGATGTTATGTAATGCATACAAAATTTATAAATCAAATGTTGTACAAAATGTAATGCCTTCTACAACATTTCATTTTATACTTTAAACAAAATTGATATCATGAATTTGGAGGGCTTTCAATCATGCACTCCTATCGCAACTGTTTGTTTTATTTTAACACACTGTACAATAAGCCTGCATAATTGGAATCATTATACAAAAAAAACTACTGTTAATGCTTAAAAAACAACTAATGGACATTTATTGATTCATTGATGTCTTTATATCCTCATACTGAAGAGTAATTGAGATATTGAATGATTGGTGTCTAGTGCCACTTTAAACACTATGGTGCTATTTCGTGGCGTCCTGTTTTATTTGTGGAGAAAGCTGGAGAACTAAGACCTTTATAAGGAAAACTGACAATCCTAGTCAATTAAGTCTCTTAATTTGATATCACACAATAAAAGGAATGTAAAATAAAGAGAGAAGAAAAAGAAAGTTTTATACATACAGACAAAAAAATATTTAAGTCTCGCAGCATAAAATCCCTGTGCAATGATGCCAATCTTTAATGATATAAAATATTCATAATATAAACATTACTAAAGATGAGTATGTGACATTTGTTTTCAGTTAAAGAAGGAGGCATAATATGTATTAAATTTCATGTTAATTAACATGTATTTGAATATAATTATTTTTTCCAGAAAATAAAATCTGAATTTGAGGCAAATATATACTGATATGTATATATGTAAGATGAATAGGAGACATGATACTTTAGAAGTGCTTCAGAATCACACTACAGAAGTTTGTAGAATTTTGATTGCAATCAAGTTAAACTGAAGGTAATTTAATAGTAAAACAAGAAAACATTTCCTATTCAAGTATACTTAAATAATTTTTGATGTTTAAGTCACAATATGATAAAGTTCTTTTTCTGTCTCACTTCGATCTCCTTATATTTTTTGGGGTCATTTTGTCGAGCCTCGACTTTTGTGCAGAAAGCTCGACATAGGATAGTGATCCAGCGGCGGCGTTAGCTAACTTCTTAAAAGCTTTATATGTTAGAAGGTAGAAGACCTGGATGCTTCATACTTTGTATATGGATGCCTCATGTTATGAAGTTTCCGTCAGTCACATGTCCAATGTCCTTGACCTCATTTTCATGGTTCAGTGACTACTTGAAAAAGAAAGTTAAGATTTTTTGTAATGTTAAATTCTCTCTTATTATAAGTAATAGGATAACTATATTTGGTATGTGCGTACCTTGCAAGGTCTTCATGTCCGTCAGACAGTTTTCACTTGACCTCGACCTCATTTCATAGATCAGTGAACAAGGTTAAGTTTTGGTGATCAAGTCCATATCTCAGATACTATAAGCAATAGGTCTAGTATATTCGGTGTATGGAAGCACTGTAAGGTGTACATGTATAACTGGCAGGTGTCATCTGACCTTGAACTCATTTTCATGGTTCAGTGGTTATAGTTAAGTTTTGTGTTTTGGTCTGTTTTCTTATACTGTATGCAATAGGTCTACTATATTTGGTGTATGGAATGATTGTAAGGTGTACATGTCTAGCTGTAGGTGTAATTTGACCTTGACCTCATTTACATGGTTCAGTGGTCAAAGTTCAGTTTTGAGTTCTGGTCTTTTTCTAATACTATATATAACAGGTCAACTGTATTTGGTGTATGGAAATATTTTATGATCTATATGTCAGTCACGCAGGTTTTATTTGACCTTGACCTCATTTTCATGGTTCATTGCTCAGTGTTAAGTTTTATCGACTTTTGCGGTCGTATATTGGTATGACGTTAGCGTCGTCGTCCGAACACATTGGTTTCGCACTCTAACTTTAGTTTAAGTGAATGGATCTCTATGAAATTTTACCATAAGGTTCAATACCACAAAGGAAGGTTGGGATTGATTTTGGGGTTATATATGGTACCAACAGTTAAGGAATTAGGGGCCAAAATAAGCATTTTGTAACTTCCAGACATAACTTATGTGTTAGTGTATGGATCTCTCTGACATCGTACCACAAGGTTCCATATCACAAAGGGAATGCTGGGATTGATTTTGGGGTAATTGCCTCAAAATGTTAGGAATTAGGGACCAAAAAGGGGCAAAACAAGCATTTTCTAGTTTCATGACAATAACTTGTGTGTAAGTGTATGGATCTTTCTGAAATTGTACTACAAGGTTCCATATCACAAAGGGAAAGCTGGAATTGAGTTTGGGGGTAATTGCCCAAAACTTTTAGGAATAAGGGGCCAAAAATAAGCATTTTTCTAGTTTCCAAACAATAACTTGTGTTCAAGTGTATGGTCCTCTCTGAATTGTACTGCAAGGTACCATACCACAAAGGGAAGGCTGGGATTGATTTTGGGGGTAATTGCCTCAAAATTTTAGGAATTGGAGGCAAAAAAAAGGGCAAAAAAACAAGCATTTTTTCTAGTTTCAGGACAATAACTTGTGTGTAAGTGTATGGATCTTTATGAAATTGTACTACAAGGTTCCATAGCACAAAGGAAAGCTGGGTTTGAGTTTGGGGTAATTGCCTAAACGTTTAGAAATTTGGGGCCAAAAGGGGCCAAAAACAACCATTTTCTAGTTCCAGACAATAACTTGTGTTCAAGTGTACGGATCTCTGAAATCGTACTGCAAGGTACCATACCACAAAGGAAGGCTGGGATTGAGTTTGGGGTGATGAATCATAAGGGGTTCAAAAATTTGAGGGGATTTTTTCATTTTTTCTTTAAAATTTTCCATTTTAAATTGGTTATTTCTGATTTATATATAAAAGCAAATAATAATGATATGGTTTGAATAGGTAAATTAAAAATTTTAAGTTCTTAGACCACATTCATTCTGTGTCAGAAACCTATGCTGTGTCAAATATTTAATCACAATCCAAATTCAGTTCTGTATCAAGCTTGAATGTTGTGTCCTTACTTGCCCCAACTGTTCAGGGTTCGACCTCTGTGGTCGTATCAAGCTGCACCCAGCGGAGCATTTTATTGTGTTTTGGTCTGTTTTCTTAAACTATAAGCAATAGGTCAACTATATTTGTTTTATGGAATAATTGTTAGTTGTACATGCCTGCCTGGCATGGTTTATCTGACCTTGACCTCATTTTCATGGTTCAAAGGTCAATGTTTAGTTTTCTTGGTTTATGTTAAGTTTATGTGACAGTTGTAATAAAGCTTTATATTTAGGACTATCAACATAATATCAATGATAAGTAAAGAAGGTGAGACATTTCAGCGTGTGCACTCTTGTTTCGGTAAAGTACTGGTAAAAGTCAAAATTTGTTTGATAAAGCACCATTTAAGTGCAGAACATGTTGTGCAATAGGTCTAGTATATTCGGTGTATGGAAGCACTGTAAGGTGTACATGTATAACTGGCAGGTGTCATCTGACCTTGAACTCATTTTCATGGTTCAGTGGTTATAGTTAAGTTTTTGTGTTTTGGTCTGTTTTTCTTATACTGTATGCAATAGGTCTACTATATTTGGTGTATGGAATGATTGTAAGGTGTACATGTCTAGCTGTAGGTGTAATTTGACCTTGACCTCATTTACATGGTTCAGTGGTCAAAGTTCAGTTTTGAGTTCTGGTCTTTTTCTAATACTATATATAACAGGTCAACTGTATTTGGTGTATGGAAATATTTTATGATCTATATGTCAGTCACGCAGGTTTTATTTGACCTTGACCTCATTTTCATGGTTCATTGCTCAGTGTTAAGTTTTTACTCGACTTTTGCGGTCGTATATTGGTATGACGTTGGCGTCGTCGTCCAAGACACATTGGTTTCGCACTCTAACTTTAGTTTAAGTGAATGGATCTCTATGAAATTTTACCATAAGGTTCAATACCACAAAGGAAGGTTGGGATTGATTTTGGGGTTATATATGGTACCAACAGTTAAGGAATTAGGGCCAAAAATAAGCATTTTGTAACTTCCAGACATAACTTATGTGTTAGTGTATGGATCTCTCTGACATCGTACCACAAGGTTCCATATCACAAAGGGAATGCTGGGATTGATTTTGGGGTAATTGCCTCAAATGTTAGGAATTAGGGACCAAAAAGGGCAAAACAAGCATTTTCTAGTTTCATGACAATAACTTGTGTGTAAGTGTATGGATCTTTCTGAAATTGTACTACAAGGTTCAATATCACAAAGGAAAGCTGGAATTGAGTTTGGGGTAATTGCCCAAAACTTTTAGGAATAAGGGGCCAAAATAAGCATTTTCTAGTTTCCAAACAATAACTTGTGTTCAAGTGTATGGATCTCTCTGAAATTGTACTGCAAGGTACCATACCACAAAGGAAGGCTGGGATTGATTTTGGGGTAATTGCCTCAAAATTTTAGGAATTGGAGGCCAAAAAGGGCAAAAACAAGCATTTTCTAGTTTCAGGACAATAACTTGTGTGTAAGTGTATGGATCTTTATGAAATTGTACTACAAGGTTCCATAGCACAAAGGGAAAGCTGGGTTTGAGTTTGGGGTAATTGCCTAAACGTTTAGAAATTTGGGGCCAAAAGGGGCCAAAAACAACCATTTTCTAGTTCCAGACAATAACTTGTGTTCAAGTGTACGGATCTCTGAAATCGTACTGCAAGGTACCATACCACAAAGGAAGGCTGGGATTGAGTTTGGGGTGATGAATCATAAGGGGTTCAAAAATTTGAGGGGATTTTTTCATTTTTTCTTTAAAATTTTCCATTTTAAATTGGTTATTTCTGATTTATATATAAAAGCAAATAATAATGATATGGTTTGAATAGGTAAATTAAAAATTTTAAGTTCTTAGACCACATTCATTCTGTGTCAGAAACCTATGCTGTGTCAAATATTTAATCACAATCCAAATTCAGTTCTGTATCAAGCTTGAATGTTGTGTCCTTACTTGCCCCAACTGTTCAGGGTTCGACCTCTGTGGTCGTATCAAGCTGCACCCAGCGGAGCATTTTATTGTGTTTTGGTCTGTTTTTCTTAAACTATAAGCAATAGGTCAACTATATTTGTTTTATGGAATAATTGTTAGTTGTACATGCCTGCCTGGCATGGTTTATCTGACCTTGACCTCATTTTCATGGTTCAAAGGTCAATGTTTAGTTTTCTTGGTTTATGTTAAGTTTATGTGACAGTTGTAATAAAGCTTTATATTTAGGACTATCAACATAATATCAATGATAAGTAAAGAAGGTGAGACATTTCAGCGCAGTGCACTCTTGTTCGTAAAGTACTGGTAAAAGTCAAAATTTGTTTGATAAAGCACCATTTAAGTGCAGAACATGTTGTATATAATCTATTAATTATTTAGATAAAGAAAAATAAAAAATAAAATTATTTTATCTATATATATTCTATAAAAAAAAGATGTGGTATGATTGCCAATGAGATAACTCCACAAGAGACCAAATGACTCAGAAATTAACACCTATAGGTCACCGTCTGCCTTCAACAATGAGCAAAGCCCATACCGCACAATCTACCTTATCTTTCTGCCAGGAGACAGCAAACAAGTTATACATTTTTGGGCTTCATTGTTCAATAATGTTGTTACAACCCATAACCAAATATTGATTAAATCCTTCATACTGCAGGCTATTTATATACTTGCATGCCGAAATCTCATCAAAGATAATTGCATATTTAGAGTTTCAGTAATTCATAAATTGTCTTATTGACAGCTCATTCAAAAATAAATAAATTTGGTGTATTTACTGTCTTCTGATTGGTTAAAAGTATTACTTTTATTATCAATGTTGTCAATTTTTTGGCGCATGCCCACTCTGACGTTGTATATTCATACGCCAACATGTGTGTACATTGTTATTGTTAATATAAATAATATAAAAGTTCTTTGAGCCTTATTTGGATAGAAATTTATTTATAATGAATGGCAATAATTTATTTTGATTTATTGAACCATAAAATTAATTTTTGACTCTTCACATTTTCATAATCCGCTCATGGATTATTCAATGTGAAGAGTCAAAAATTTTATGGTTCAATAAATCAAAATAATAATAGCCATTCATTAATTGAAATCTAAAGTTATGACTGTCCAGTAATTGTGGAATTTACCATGTTGACAGCAACAATAGCTTAAAAGTTAAACTGACATAAAAAGTTAACAGCAATCTGAAACTGATGCTCAGAACCTTGAGGAATATCTAGAATTTCATTTTATTTTTAAAAACTGTATACTATAATCATTTTCTTGACCTTATTTCATTTTATGAACTATTTATTAATTCATTGACCTAGATTTAAATGGAAGGCTCAAAGCATTGAGATCTAAAAAAAATATTTAAGATTTCCAGATGAATGTTTGCCTTTTTTCTCCTTATTGCTTTGTTAAATCCTGTTCTTAAGCACATATTGACAATCTGATGTTATTTTTTTTTTAATTTACAGCTTCATAGTAAAACAGATGCTAGGCAAGACCTTCACTATTCAAGTCAGACTATAAAAGGAAGCTTTTTTGTTGATAGCTGAACTTGTAAGTAAATATATCTTATGTATATTGTACAAATTAAAGAAGGAAAGAAGAAATAATTTTCAGAATCTAAAGGATTATGGGTAATCTTATTGTTTGTACACCAAAATGAAAATAATGTTATGTCATTGGTTGAATTTCTATTGTTTTAGAACATTTTAAAGCAACCACAACGTTTTGGTGTATGCTTTTGAAAATATAATACAGAATGCATTTATTTAGATTCTGAAAAGGTGAATTAAACAGGCGATAATAGAAATTATTAAAATGAGGAGATAAGGTATGATTGCCAATGCGACGACTATCCACCAAAGTTCAAATAAAGTGGATGTAAGCAATTATGGGCTACTGTACATCCTATAACAATGAAAAAAATCCATAATGTATAGTTGGCTATATATATAGTTCAGTCTGTGGTTAAAGTTTTTTTTATTTAAGAAATAATTCATGGAAGCCATAGATTTGTTGAAATTTACACATGGCCTTGGCTGTGATATTCAAATTTTATCCTGAGCGTTAGCTGATGAAACAACTCTCCACGAGACCAAATGAAACAGAAATTAAGACCTATAGGTCACTGTACAGCCTTCAAGAATGAGCACAGTTGGCTATAAATCACAAATTTTAAAGAATTCTAACGAGAAAACTGGCAGCCTTATTAATGTACAAAACAATTAACAAAAAAACAAATATGTAACACAGCAACAAACAGCAACCACTGAACTACAGGCTCCTTACTTGGGACAGGCACATACATACAGAATATTAGATTGATACAAATAGAAATACATATATAACAAAAGCACAAAGGGACATGGATTGGTAATTGTACATCCCAACAACAAAAGACAGTAAGTAAAGATCTGAGAGTACTTGCAGTTACTGACAGCTGGTTCAATTGAGAATTTTATCAGGCCTTTTCCAGGCACTTTTATTAAAATTTGACAGGTGGAGGTTATTTAAGAAGACTGCTTGAACATTTAAATGAAATATCCAAATTAAAATGTATGCATGGTGGGGTCAAATACAAAGTGCCTTCCTCCCCTCCTTACATTTATTTTTTGGAACAGCCTCACATTGTTGTTTACATTTAAGCAAAAGCAACATTCATAATAGAAGTAAAATAAAGCTGTCATTATGTATGCTAAAATAAGATAATAATATAACAATAAATAAAATTCTTTTTATCCTTTCAGATGAAGAAGCTTTCAAAGAGTGGAGCATTTAGAAGATAGAACATTCAAATATTATTTGTTACTATTTCAGTAACTAATCAAATGTTAACTGTTTAAAATATTCTTAAATATAAATATAATTGAATTTCAAGTTGGAAAGTGTTTTTTTATTTTACATTTGG
This sequence comes from Mytilus coruscus, assembly GCA_017311375.1. Lineage (NCBI taxonomy): Eukaryota > Metazoa > Mollusca > Bivalvia > Mytilida > Mytilidae > Mytilus > Mytilus coruscus. The sequence continues at coordinate 48,917 of JAASAO010001603.1, forward strand.
TAATATATGTCTTTGATAGGGACAATTTTTAGTCGTAAGCTGATTATTTTTAGATCATGATAAACCTACAAGGACACAACTCTTGAAGAATGAACATTGTAAAATAGCTTGTTTGTATTGAATTGTTGTTTGGTATACATTTGGTTTTGCATAATTTGTTGTGCAATTTCGAATTCGACTTCCTTTTAAACATTGAAATAAGATTTGGATTAAAATATATTGTAATGATAGTTAAGTTTTGATGGATGCTAAACATCCAGCCGCTAAACATCCAGCCGCAAATATTACATACATATTCAGGATGATAACAGGTACATTAAACATGCATATGAGGTAGCTGATAAACAGTTATAACCTACAAGACAATTTATTGATGTTTAACTCACTTTTACCGTACTTTAAAGATAAAGAACCAGAGAAACATCTTCAAATAGAGATGGCCAAGAAAAAAAATGATATGTCAATGAGTACAACAAAGACAAACTCCACCATGGTAAATATTTTGGTTGAAAAAAAAGCAACAAAAAAAAAAAAAATATACAACAATTAGTAAACATTACATAGAAAACAAAAGATTGGCAACAAAAACCAAAGCAGAAACCTGGGTTGATCTCAGGTACTGTTTATGAGGAATGTCAAAGAGAAAATTTGAGAAAAAAACATAGAATCTCTACACAAGAGAATATAATCGGAAGACAGTCCGACCTTTGTGGTAGCTAAAGTTCTAAGTTTGTGAAAACAATAACATTTTCCATTCAAATGATTGAGATCGTTGTGCATTAAACAACCGATAAAATGACTGTTCAGTAATACCTTTGGAATATATTGTAATTATTGTTTAGTTTATAATTGACAAGGATTAAGAAAACAATGCTACAGTGATCTTTAGCCTGGCACACTATGTTTTTTTTTTTAAATTCTAGTTTCCTCCACCAACACAATCTTCGTGAAAATGCTTATGTTTCTGAAAGCGGCTTTAAACAACATCAAACAAACACACATATTGTGCAGAGCAACCATGTGGTAGCACCAAGTTCAGCTTTGTTGACATATACTTAAAGAAAACATAAGTAATCCAAAAATCAAAAGTAAAAAAATATTCATTTAGTGACCAAACATCATATTAATTCACGCTGATGAAAACTAAAGGCAACAGTAGTATACCGCTGTTCAATAGTCATTAATCGATTTAACTGAAAAAATCCGGGTCACAAACCAAAACCGAGGGAAACACATCAACTATAAAAGGAAATAGTTGATGAATAAATAAATATAATAAAGAAACAAACCTTGTTTTTCAGTAACGAGTTTTTTTTCTCACCATTTCAGTATTTAAATTCTTGAGTACATTATTCATTTCACTGCTTTTTTTTCGACTTGTTCCTTCTTTAATATGAGGGTGACTTCATATAGCAGCTGCATAGGAAAAACGAAAACAAAAATGTATTATTCTTTAACTTCTTTCCGCTATATAGATGATGTTCTCTCGCTAAATAATTCAAATTATGGTGACTATAATGGACGCTTCTATCCATTCAAATTTGAGATAAAGGATACAACAGATACAGTTAAGTTTGCATCACATCTTGACTTACATCTAGAAAATTGACTGCTTTTTGTCTTTCGTCTTTTTCGTTTTTGCCATGGCGATGTCAGTTAATTGTCGACTTATGAGTTCGAATGTCTGTTTGGTATCTTACATAACTTGTAATGTAAAAACAGAACCAGAAATAAAAGGAATCATATATCTATCCTTTTCAAGTGTCAACTTTGTTTAAGCAACTGAATTAGCAATACCTTTTCTTTAGCAAATACGTCAGAGGGTTAACAATACAGCATTTAATCACATGTAAAATATGGATTTTTATTCGATTTAGATCATGTGAATTCATTGCAACAAATGTAATAAAGTCCTATAATTTCTGCACGCATGCTTATTATTTATTGTTTGAACGAATAATATGATTTGAACCCAATATATGTAAATGTCATGCAACTGTTATATGTTGTTTTATTCTTTTGATCAATGGTGGCTTCTATTACTTGTTCGAATACCTGGACAAATTGCCGTGTTCTGATCTTTTCTAAAAAGGGAACGGGTTGTTAGTAAGGATATTGAAAATCTTTCAATTTGAAAGATATGTTTTATTTACTGCGAATTGAAATATGATTGTTTTTATATCTTTATAGAGCGATGCTTTTTTTTAAACCAAAAATTGGTGCGTGCGTTATTATTTAAGAAATAATTCATGGAAGCCAAGGCCATGTGTAAATTTCCAACAAATCTATGGTTTCCATGAAATATTTCGATTCTAATAGGACAAATACGGTAATTTAAATACGGAAGCCAGGGTGCCACTAGGTATGCCTTGTATGTGGCTGCTCTTTTTTACCCCCTGTTAGATAAAGCTAAAAAATTCCAATAAATCTATAGTTGCATAAAATATTTCTTAAATAACTGCTAGGAAAAATGTGTTTGATTCTTTTAATTCTCAACCCCAACATTTGCCATTTTTGATTTACATTTTTTCTCGTAAGCTACCGTCAAATCCACAGTTGACATTTCGTAACTAAGGAGCCCCCATGCTGCCTTGCTGACATAAGTAAATGCGCGAATAATGCAAAAGAAAAGAAAATAAAACAACACCTACCTCAAAACTCCATTGTAATGCAATATTTTCCGAATTTTGATGGTTCACGTAACGGAAAAACCCTCAGCTTCAGCGCTTTCTTTCGTATGACGTCATGTTTTGAAACGACTTTAATGCGCTAAAAGCGGAATTTAATTAAGTTTGATTTTGTTCATTTTCCAAGCTCTATTGCATCAATTCTTTTTGTTATGCATCATAATAAGAATAAAGATTCTGTTTTTTTTTTCAATTGCAACACAGAGAATTCGGCGTAGCGTTTGCACATAGGTGACGATACATGTGGATTAACGTGGGAGGTTAGTTGTAACAGCCAGTATTGCGTACATCCCTGAGTTTGCGCTAAGTATAGATATATCGAGAATTTTATCACGGTGTTGTTTACGAAGCGAAAAAAGTACGTCATATTAGAATTGGCAATAAACATGTATAAAAAATAAATAAATGATGTGTGATTTGCAATGAGACAACGATCAACCAAAGATCAAATAAAGTGGATGTCAGCAATTATAAGCAACCGTACGGCCTTCACCACTAAGACAAATCCATACCGTATAGTCGGCAATAAAAGGTCCCCGACATGATAAATATGAAAAGTTCAATTGAAAAAACTAATGGCATAATTAATAATGAAATAATTGACGAAAAACAAATATGACAGACATGAACCGACGGTAACCACTGAACTACAGGTCCTGACTTTGAATGGCCCATAAAGAATTTTCCTGGTTTAACAGTTTACTGGCTCTAATCCCTCCCCCAAGCTAGGACAATGGTATATAACAGTACAACATAAGAACTACCTATAAACATCATGTATCTAAGACTAAAATATCAAACAGTTCACATCCAATTTTCAATGGATTTAGTATCAATACTTCCTTAACATTCAGAGAAAAACTTGTCCTTGTGTAATCCTGCAAATGTGCATATGTGTATAGCAATATCATTTAGTATGGTTTTAATTTACTGATGACAACATCAATACTGATACCAATAAAAGCAATATTCAAAAATCTTATTACAGTGTTGAATTGGTAACCTTTTAGAATAAGTTTATTAAAGAGATTAATAAGTTTATCCGGATCATAACTCAATTTCCAGGCTCGGTAAACAACATCGTACAAATTAGGCTGTGCTATTCCGTTTGAAATCAGTTTTCGTCGGGAACATTCAAACTTCCAAACTAAATCTTTGCATCTATGGAAACATTTAGTAAATGTTTTAAGTAATTTGTAGTAACGAAATTCTTGACTTAGTAATTAACCAGTAAAACATAGATTACGCTCATTGAAATTCAAAACGTCACTACAGACACGTGCATAGCGTACGAGTTTAAATATAGAAACACCATACGACGATGCCAAGGAACATCACCCTCGATAAAAGGAACATAAAAAATAAGGAAAAGAAAAACCGTCTCTTTTGTCCTAAATTTTCGTGTTCATTTTCTCATGTAAAACTGAAATATCTTAATCTTAAAACGGACAGATTTTGCTATAAATATTTCATTCATTTAAAGTAAGTAACTTTTGGTAAATTTCAGCAGTACATTTCGAGAATTTTTCATTATTTAAAGAAAAAATGTTATCAAGTGTTGTTAAATGTAATTTAGACGGGTCTTTACTGATTTAGACCATACACAGTGATTCATAACAGTACAGGAACATGTCTAGAATATTTACGTTTCTCATTAGAGAAACATGCTTTAATGACACAATGTAAATACAATATTAATAAAAAGGATGTAAAACAATGTCAAAAAGACAAATCTAAATAAAGGCAACAGTAGTATACCGCTGTTCAATAGTCCTATATCGATTTAACTGAAACAAATCCGGGTCACAAACCAAAACCGAGGGAAACACATCTAACAGGACAAAATGGCGTTAAATAAAATAACGTACACAGGTAAATTTAAATATAATAATTTTGTTGTTAGGAGTACGGAAATATTTTTTACAAAATAAATAAATTTGTTGTTAACAGTACGAGTATAGCAATGAACATTTATTGTCACACTAAATACTTATCAAAGGTGGTACCTATAAGAAATAGTAAGACGAGATATAACACAAAATAAGTAACTTGAATAACAAAAACGCATTACAAATTGTGTCAACAGGTCAAATTAAAATAAGTACGATTTGAGAGAACACACAGTTACTGAAAGCTAGTTAAAAGCCAAAACAATTAATAATAAAAATCATGCATCAGAGACTAAAATCAATAAAAGCACATCCCAGGGATTTAGTATCATAACGCCATTGACAATCAAAGAAGACATGACTTGTGAAATGCCAAAATAAAAGTATCGACAGGCAGTAGGATAATTTGGATTTAATCTTATAATACATATGTATCATGTTATATATAGATAAAGCAATCTCTAAATATAAAATGAACGTGGATGTGTATTTATACATCCCAAAACACCATTAGAAAAGAATACAAATTAAGTTATGTTTTAATTTGTTGACAAAATCTATGTTAGTGCCAATATAAACAATATTCAAAGATCTTATTACAACATTAATAAGATAACCTTTACTAATAAGTTTGTTTAAAGGTTCGATGAGCTTACACGGATCACATAGTGATTTCCGCGCTTTTAGTACAATATTACCGTAAAATTTAGGATGTGAAATACCGTTTTTAATAATTTTTCTACAGGTACAGCCAAATTTACCAATCAAATCTTTGTATCTATTAAAGGATTTAGTAAATGTTTTAAATAATTTATGGTAACGAAATCCCTGACTTAATAATTTACCAGTGATGCATTGATTACGTTCGTTAAAGCCTATAACACCACCACAAACACAGGCATAACGAACAAGTTGGGATATTTTAATAATAAACCTGGTTTTCTAGCTAGTTAAAACTCCCACTTGTAGGATAATTGTTTGTAGTTCTGTTATATTAACAAAACAACTCAAACAGACATAATAGGCTACTGTGACAATGATTGGGATCCATCTGTCAAAACTGTGTAAACATATACGACAGACATACAACATAACTGACTAAAACATTTGAACAAACATATAAATAAATCTAACAAAGACGCCAACAAAAAATGTCTTGTAGTTGATATCTAAATTGACAAAAACCCCAGCAAAAGGTTAACATAGTTGACAGTACATACAGCATACACTTTCTCGATAAAGTACAAAACAAGTAAAACATAGACAATGGAAAAAAGAAAAACAACACTGTTAAATACTTTTGGTCCAAATCACACCTCTGAACCCATCTGCATTAGGAACACTCAAAGCCAAACAACTGAAGGCTTGATGCATAAATACCGATTCACGTAAGATTCATATGATAAAAAAGAGCATAAAAGCACAAAAACAGTTAAAGGGAAAACTGTAAATCAATAAAAGTTCACAACTTCAGCACCTTGAATTTATAGCTCGGACCATCTTGTATTAATTGTGAAGTAGGCATCAATCTGCTAAAATAAAGATATAAAGTACCAATAAAAATCACCGACCTTTACATTTTATACAGATTAGACAGGAATCCAACGATACAAAATTACGTAGGTCAATATATGATCTTCAACAACATAAACAATATACAAGTGTTGAAACAATATGTCATGCTGTAAATCTAGTTTGTACAAAACGAGGCTTGATATCTTTTAACGTTATAATCTCTTCTGTTATTCCATTAAAAACTTACACACATTCCTATAAAATTAAAAAAACTCATAGAAGATACCAGACTTTTGTACGCCAGATTCGCGTTTTTGCCAAAGCGAATTATGACTATTGAACAGCGGTATAGTACTGTTGCCTTTATTTATCTATAAAAGACAGTGACGCCCGAAAACAAAAAAAAAGTTAAAAAGGCGAAATAAAGTTCGAAGAGAAGGAGCATTGAGGACCAAACATATCGAAAGTTTTTGCAAATACAACTTATGTAAACAATCCCTGGTGTCGAAAATCCAAAGCATTTAGAAAAATTCTAAGTTTTGTAAACAGTTGATTTACTAATATTACCATATCAATGATATACCGTGTCAGCACAGAAATGCTGACTACTTACAACGCAGTGTTCAATTCTATTTGACAATACTAATTGCAATATTTTGATATTGTTTAATGTTTTGTTTTGTTTTTTAATTTGAATGTCGGTTTCATAAATGGAAGTCATAACTATGCCATGCATCACTGTTCCAATGTAAAATTAAATTTCTTTCTTATTTGAGGTTTGATAAATTATACTAGTCAATAGGTAAATATATTGCACATCAAAAGTTCCGTTGAAATATTTACCGTGTTCACTGAATTGTTATAAAATAATTGTTATTGTGCCGATTTAAAGATAACCAGATAATTGATTGTCATTCAAACCAATCTAGAAACCATTATTATTTTACCATACGTTACATACGTTTCAATACACTGTACAAAAATTAAGATAACCTTTCATGGATTAGGACGAGTGTACTGGCACATTAATTATAGCATGCCTTTTACGACGTCAATTAAAACGGTTCATAACGTGCCCCGAATTATTGGTGCGGCGTCATACGCTTTCTAACAAATGAAATGTTTTGTTAGAGACTTACAAGATATAGTACATAATGTTGACAATGAATTAGAATCCCGTTATGTTGTAACATGTCATATCATTTCGAGCGTATAGAATCCAGGTGTTTGTACAACAGACAAACTTGTGTAGATGTAGGCATTTAGAAGTTGCCAATGAGCAAATACCATACCGTATAATAATCTTCAAACGTTCCCGACATGTCAAAATATAAAATAATTTAAACGAAAAACTCTGTGGTCTAGTTTATGTACCAAGCAATAACCACAAAACACATATGAAAGACAACGACCAACAACGACCATCGAATAACAGGCTCTTGACGTAGAATAGCATAGAATGTGGCGGGTTTCAACATGTTCACGAGCGATCAACCTTCCTTGTAAATGGAAAGTGATGTAACAACACAACATAAAAACAAACTGTAAAATCAGTTGAAAAAAATGACTCATCAGATCGATATTAATGACTAAACAACTAAATCTAAAAAGTACCAATCTAGGAGTACTCTCTGCTAAAATGCAATCAACATTAATTTCTTTCTTTATAAACTATTAATATTAGAAATATTTCTTACAAGTTATTTAAGCACGTACGCACTTATTATTTATCTAATGGATAACAGTCCAAAGACAGTAAATAAATCGATTGAGAGCAAGTAAAAAGTATTATGTCAAAAATAACGAACTCCAAGGAAAATTCGAAACGGAAAGTGGCAAAATCGAAAGCTTAAACACAATAAACGAATGGAAAACAACTGCCATATTCCTGACTTGGTACAGGCATTTTCTTATGTAGAAAAAAGGTGGATTAAACCTGGTTTTATAGCTAAACCTCTCACTTAAATGAAAATTACACTGGTTCAATTGTCTGCGTCTGGAACAACTTTCTGAATTTACTTTTCTCGGCACACAAACGAAAAAATATGAAAAAAAACACTCTGTACATTTTTGCGTCCGAGGCGATTTTCCCTATCAACCTTCATCAGAAACGCTCAAAGCCAAATATTTGAAAGCCAAGGATGTAAAAGTTACAAATATTTGAAGTGCAATATGTTTAAAAGGCAATAGCCAAATTGATCTAAGGTTACTTTACTTGAGGGAGTTGAAGCCTTAGTTTCTTAATAATTTCAGGAATGTTTTGTCATAAATCATGTCAGTACCGAAGCACTGACTAACTACGTAGCTGATGATACCCTCGGGAACATATATCCCAGCAGCTGTTGTGTTTAACCAGTGATTTACAAAATGCAAAAATAAGGAACAACGACTGAAATCGTCTCTACCAAATTTGATAAAGATTGAAAGATCAGGAAAATCTGGCTAAAGCTCTGTACCCTTCTTCTTGATTTTCGTAGATTTGTAATACCAAATGTGCGTATTTACGGTAAACGCAAAAGGTGTCTACACTTAATAAAGGTGTTTCATTGGTAACCGTATACTATTCAATTTCATAGGACTGAGAAATGATAACATAATTTACTACAAGTATTCTCTAAAGGTATTAATGAGCTGGCATGCATTAATTTCATGAAATGAGAGTTTAAAGCTCAACCAGTTGAAATCATATGACTTTCTAATATGAAGTTTCAAGCTCCATCGAAAATTAATAAATTTCCAAAATGTTTATTGTGATGTTATCGAAATTTCAATTTCGATTAGTTTCTTTTTCTTTTATCAACGTATAAACTATATAAAATTAAAAATAATTTATTCATGACAGGTATCAAAAGACCAATCTATCATACAATAAAGCGATCCCTTTGAAACATCGTCATAGACTCATCACATTTGTTTGGTTAATGTGCAAAGGCGCTTTACCGTCAAACTAAAAACCATATTCTCAAATGGTATCGGAATATCAATGAAAACTATGTTTTATATATGGATAGCAGCTGTGTTTGCACTTTTTGCAAAATGTGTTGAAAGTATTGATATTAAAATACAGAAGTTTAACACCAACACGAACAGAAAAATAGTTCACAATGGAGCATCAGTTCATACAGTGAAAGCAAAATCCCGAATCAATGTGCCATGATGTGCACAAGTGATAGTACTTGCTGCTCTAGTACCTATGATCAAATCTTAGAACACTGTTCATTATTTTTGGCTTGCTGTCCTACAAAGGAACCCTCTACAGGATCACATACAAGTATAAAGACTCCTAATTTAGGTAGGATTGTTACAAAATAAAGATTATCTATAATTATAAGACCTTTTTAAATATATTTGTTCTATTTTCATACCTTCGCACGTAAAAGGATTATATAGTTATGCAAATGTCCGACCGTTCGTCTCTTCGTAAGTCACAAGTGTGATGTCAAGATGAGAATAAACTCATCATAGATACCAGGATAAGATTTAGATTTTAAACCATGGACAAACCTTTATAAATCTTAAAATTTCATGGACCAAAATATCAAATCAAGTTATATATTGAATGAGTTAAAAGGAAGAACGACAGAAATCGACGCAACATTAGTTCTACCGTCAACCTTACAAATTGATTGACGATACGATCTGTCAGTGTCTTAACACACAAGCGACATTTTTCGCGGTCTTAGATCTTTAAATTCTATTATAGTCGTCTGATCTGTACATTTACCCATTATGACATTTTGACTTAGTGTGAATTTCCATGCATTGGAGAAGACGCTTATCCTGTTACACATCCAGTCTCCTTCTTTCGGAGTTCTACGATTCTCCGAGCTATTTTGTTCGATATCTTTATTTGTCTGTTCTTAATCAATTGACGAGATTTTAACACCGGTTTTCTGCTGCCGCGTTAATTTAGTTGTATCTATCTGTCCCACACCTAGTGTTAATTGGCAATTTTCTGTCAAATATGTCAATTAGGACATGTTGATGATATCACAAATTACCTTTATGTTATATAGTGCACAAGCTATAATAAGTAGGTAAACAATGAAATAAACGTTATCTTATAAATATACAATATTTGTTTTATTTTGGGTCATTCTCCAAAAATAAAAGTATGCATTACTTTTCGTGGTTTTTAATTTTATCCTGTCCTTTGTTATGTGATTTTAAATACGCATCTGATGCTCATACTGTATTCAGTCTGGGTTCATTTTGTTATAATACTTAAAAGATAATCGTTTAAAATTATATGTCTTTGTTTTTGTGGGTGGATGTGTTTATGTATTTGATTTATACTGTTTTGGTCCTATCCAAGTTCGATTGATTCCATACTATGTATTAGGGTCATGATAGGAAGGACTTCTAACAATGGAAAACAACTGTCATATTCATGACTTGGTACAGGTCAGCTTGATATTGTAATATTTTCCTCGATATTGACACAGATGAACGACTAGAATATGACAAATGTAAGGATTTCAATTTTCAAATTGTCAATTTTCAAATTCTCAGCATTAACATAGCCTTTGTTTACATCAATAAGAATTTTCACATCTCATTTAATACGTTGCGCTCGTGTATGTTCATTCTAAACGGATTTTCATGAGCAGGGTATGCTCTTTACATAAAACTTCTCCGACATGTTACAAGGAGAAACGAATGAATTTGACGCTACAAGGGTTTGATGTCAAATTAGCGGTGGTCCAAGGTCCGGGACCATAATAAATAAGCTGACCGATACGATAGATGAATTTCTATGATATCTCAAACCACTATGGCATTAATAGTACAGCGTGTCAGATGACATGTGTTCGCAGTCTGTAAAGTCCAGGACTTTTCAGTGAAAGAACATATATACCAGAATAGTTTTTAATTTATATGTTAAGAGGATTCCTATGACGGGTGTTGTATTTATAGCATTTAAATCATGAGATTTGAACATCTGTAAACTACTGATGCCTTAATTTATGAAAATAAAATACAAACATAATATCGTTGGGTTCTTTTTAATATTAAGGATAACGTTTTGCCTATTTTCTGACAAGGAATAATATAAGGCAATTTTTATTGTTTGTTTTGATTTTGATATCCCATCTGATGTTGGATATTGTTTTTTATCTGTGGTTACTCAATTTATTTTAACCTCCATTTAAAATCATTAATTTAATATGATCCGTTTGCATTGTATTTGCTTACAAACTCTTTAAACATGTACACATTTCAAATACATTGATGACATTTTCTGCACTTTATCTAATATTGTAAAATTTAATTAACGTACCAAGTATACTGCACAAAATGCAGTTTTTGACATAATGCTCAAAATCAAAATATTAGGACAATAAGACACATGTTACGTTGAAGAGCTCATATACCAAAAAAAAAAAAAAAAAAAAAAAAAAGACCAAACGTAAACAAAATCTTACCATTAAGACAAAATTGATGTTAACAAGTCCATTAAATGTTGCCTACATTATGAGCACTAATACGTATAAATTTGATGTGTATTATCATAATAATTTGATTTTATCTATTGCATCATAATAGTACAAGTATATAGTAATTTCAATTTCACCAGCTATGGTCTTTTCTCCTACACCAACCGACTGCAGCGAATTTCCTCCCGGAATATGTACTGGAGTATATACTATCCTGCCTGAAAACGGACCAACCATGACTGTGTTTTGTGACATGGACACTGATGGTGGCGGGTGGACGGTAAGTTAAATATTTTTGTCAATAAAAAAGAAATATTATAAAATTGTATTTAATTTAAACATTGAAGCGTAGTTGTAGAAAAAAATGCGTTTCCTCTATAACTAATAATAATACATTGTTTTTAATACATTGTTTTTCAATTAATTTCATTCGATACTTTTCTAAAAGTGTTTGTTTCAGTTCGCCTTTTTGTTAGAAAATGTCAGGCTTCAAGATATCGTTTAAAGGTGTATCCAAAATATTAACTGAAATGTTGTAACAGTAGTTATGATGACTTAAAGTGTATGACAAACTGAAAATTTTCGACTTGGTAGCTAGAGTACGTCTATTTCGTCACGATATTTTAAAGGTCGTTTTAAACTTATATTCTTGAAGACCTGAACATTTGCTTATTATTGAAGGCCGTACGGTGACCTTAAATGGCTTAAAACCACTCAGTTTGGACTGTGTTGGATAATCGTCGCATTGTAATCATACCACATCTCTTTATTTTTTTATTTTATTTTTTTTTTTCAATTTTATATATATATATATATATATGTATCTGTATGTTTGCCATGCATTCGATAGCCTTTCATAAGTTTGTATCCTGCGAACTTAAAGAATGATAACACAGAGAACCTGAATACTAGCGTCATGTGAGGCTTTTTTGTATTGATGTTATGTACAAATGCTGAAAAAACCTTAACAAACGCGGTAGGATTTGCCATTAACTTTAAAACTTAGTTAGTTGCCATTTGATTAAAATACAGATTTGCTGGCCCTCATTTAATTTCAACCAACTAACACATTTCTGTTCTCCCTTCTGTTCTTATAATATTACGTTAACAGAGAAAAATATGCCTCTAAATTTTATTAATTTAAACATTAAATGTGAATAATAACCTCAAAACCCGAGGATTCCGAAAAGGTCTTAGAAATAGAAAGCATAACAGAGAAGTGCCAGATCCTCAAATTAAAGAATGGACATAAGATCTGTAATGTAGATGTTTTGGTTTCAACAATTACGTTATACAACAGTTATAACTTTGCAATCGCGTAACATGCAATGCATGTATACACGATTATGCCTACTATGTCAATGCATCTTGTCTAACGTTATTTGGATTTGTTGTGATGCCAATTTCAATGTTTTTCTTGCCCCAGGTTGTGATTGCTTTATAATTATGTGGCGCAATGTCTTTTCGGCAGTTCGGTTTTCCATGATCTTCAACGTCGTATATTATTTTGGAATTCCAACTTTTTTATGCGAGCGGCACTGATGGGTCGCATGTAGACGAAACGCGCGTCTGGCGTACTAAATTAGAAGCCTGGCTCTTCTATGTGTTTTATAACTCCAACCCTTGGTTTTAGTGTTTCCCTTCTGGTTGTGTAGCAGATGCTGAACTAAGCTGTATGTCATTTATTTAGAGAAAATTCGGGAACTAAAAAGCTACATTCATCAATGACTGTCGAGAAACAAACAAGCATATCAGTTGTTCTTATTTAACGAAAAAAACCGAAATCACGAATTGCGACGAAGATTTTTTTAGTTCTGCATTGTTTTGTTTTCTTCAGAAAATGACTGTACCAAGTCAGAGATATGACATTTATTTTCCAGTCGTTCCGTTGTTTAATAAAGTCGAGCGTTTGATTTAAGTGTTATGCTCCTTCAATTTATTCTTCATGGAAGGTGTTATTGGCAGATCATCTTGAAATGAAAGGTGGAGAAAATATTTGGTATTTATCAGAATCAGCACTGAACAAAATTAAAAACGAATTTAACCTTTTTGGGCAAAATGTAATTTCATCATGGGCCTCACTTTGTGAACCTCTGTTCACAACCCCAGGTGAAATTTTGTCTCAATCATTGTTTTTAAATGATAATATAATGACTGGTGGGAGAACAGCTTTTTATAGTAGTTGGATAAAGAAAAATATGTTTTTCATAAATGATCTTATAAAGGAAAATGATGAGTTTTACAATTTTGAGGATTTTTTTTAGAAACTACAATATAGACACAACTTTCCTAGCGTTCTATGGACTAACCTATGCACTTCAAAAGAATGGAAAAATGTTATCCATTCACAAGTCATTTTCAAACTAAATACAGTCTATCACAAAACTGTAACCGCCATTAAAACAGTAGATAAAGTATCAAAACATTTCTATAAATTTTTTCTAGATAAAATAAAGGAAATCCAATCTCGTATACAAGAGAAATGGAAAACAAAACTGGTAATCGATATCGTGGCCGAAGAATGGATTTCTTTTTTAGTCTTCCTTTACCTATAAGCGAAGATCTCACATTAAGAACATTTCAATATAAATTACTCCATAGAATTCTCGGAACAAATACTTTACTTATGAATGTAAATATAGTGAAACAGAAGTGTGCAATTCTTGTACGGAAACAAAAGAAACATATATACATACATCTTTTTTGAATGTAGATATGTTCGAACGATCTGGCTATTTTTTTTTTTTTTTTTCAAAATTTGGAAGAGCTATGTAAAATAAGTTTTCACCCAACTTTATGAAGTATAATCTTGGGTGTTAAATATTATGTATCTAAACTTAATACATGTATTTTGATATTAAAGAGATACGTTTATTTATGTCGAGTTAAATTTACAGTTCCATCTGGTACTGAAGCAATTGAATGGCTTAGATAATTCGATATTGTTATAGAATTAACATGGTCTCTATGAGTTTGTGCTCGACCAATAAAGCAAGAAAAATGAAAGTAAAATGGTCAAATATTGATAATATTGATAATATTATTAACGGAAATAGAGCTTAAAGATGTATTATTTACTGTATTATTGACTTAGTATTCTATTGTAACAATTATGGTTAACCATATATTTATGAGTTATTGCAATAGTTGTTTTTGTACATCTTTATTTGTAGATGAGATTTGAGAATGATATGAAAATAAAATATATATTACAAAACAAAGTTTTATGCTCCTTTCCTGTTTAAATTATTGAACTTTGAAGTTTTTTTTTTTTTTTTGGTTAATTGTTTTGTTCTAACATATGATGTGAATATAAGAAATTAAAATTTTTTTTTAAATCTGTCTCTCTCATGAATAGCAGCGTTAATTGCATTTTCTCTACATAAAATAACAATTGTTTATTTAAACTTCATTTATGAATATACAATTATTTTCATGATGTTGGGTCTTAAAAGCTTCGTTTATATTTAAAATACTTTGTTTCTATAGACAATTCAAAGACGATATGATGGAAGTGTTGATTTCTTTAGGGATTGGGAGGATTACAAAACTGGATTTGGGGATATAGCGGGAGAACATTGGCTTGGTAAGATATTTCAATTAGCATTTTGTCTAAATACCAACAGACGGAAATCGAATAAACATTTTCCAACAACAGCAGTTTCACGAATACGTACTAGCTGATATTTTGTGCATGACTAAAGAGTAACGTTACTATTTGATTATATTTAAGCATATTAATTGTATTCTAAGTTACAAACTTGACTCGGTTGGTATGTGAAAACCGTAACAGTCATTTTGATATACGTTTAAGCATATTTGTAATGGTTTAAGATGCAAAAACTTAAATTGTTTGATATATCAGAAAAAACCAACGATTTCAATACGTATGGCTTGTGACTCTGTTGTAACGTTCATCGAAAGTGTGATAGCCACCAATCTACAACAGCTGATGCCATTAAAACAAAAACGGCCTTTTATCTTTATTTGTAAAAAAGTTAAAATCGTATAAAATCAACCTATCCTGAAAGAGTTGCAACATAATGTATAAAATTACACTCTATATATCCGATGCGTCTGAAATTATTAAATGATAACAAAAAAATCACAAACTAAAGGTAGAAATGATATCATGACAGTTACAAGCAATTGCTACTAGAAGGGACTGATTGGTCAAAAAGGAACCTTGGAGACCTAGTGGTTTTAGGAGTTCATCTGCAGTAATCACTTGACTGTCAACTCTGAAGTTTGGAGTTCGAATCCGCTTCGTATCGAGGAACGTTTAACATTGGTCTTATTTAAAAGGATTGACAGTTGTCTTGCCTTATTTCGAGGGTTCGAGGCTTCTTTGTCTCCATGAAATAGTCAGGGTAACTGAACGTGACTTTAAACACTGCAAAACAAACGAACAAAAACAATGGGCAATTAAAGGCAATATCACACAATTAAAAAACTATATTAGACTAAGTCAAAGAGATTTAAATGTATCTGAAAACTTTGTCATGAATTAAGAGACATAAAGAACACTTTGAGCCAAACACATTTGTGACAATCGAGTAAAAAACAAGTTAAACAAAATAGCAATCATTGTTCTAAAACAAAGCCTCACAGTACAGTTCTACTAAACGCCGAGGTCTCATTTGTATCAAATGGACATACTACAAAGGATTTATAAATATGTCAAGACTTGAGATAAATCCGGTTGTTTAATACACGAAAGATTTTGTAATCAAAACCAATAAAATGATTGCTGAATACTGAAAAACTTGTCATAAAAAAAATGGACACAGGAAGTGTGTCAAAGAGACAACAACCCGATCAGAGAGCAGAAAACAAGCAAAGGTCACCAAATTCTCTGCAATGCAGCCAGAAAAACTCGCAACCAGAGGCTGGCTTCAACTGGTCCCTAAACTATAATGTATACTTGTTTAGATAAATGGACCCACACATAAATCCAAAATCCGACTTATTGATAAAAGGTTATAAGTTTTTAATACTGATCAATTATCTCTATGTTTAGCCTTTCATCTCCATTTTACATTTCATACCTGTATTTTGAAACATAAACTTACATGGAGCTTGAATAATTCCTGTATTCATCTTTGGTCGATATGGTGTTCTCGACGTTACATAACATTGAATGTCAATGCATTGTTAACGATGGTGCTGCTTAAACTTTTTTCCAACTGTCGATATTACTGTGCTCACGTCAGTAGGTTAGGTCTAGACTTGCACTGACGACAATCAAACTTTGACACTGTTTTATTTGTAAATGGTTTGTTTTTGTCTTTTTTATTAGCATGGCTGAATTTTTGATAACGGTATTGTATCACTGTCTTATGTCCTTTTCTTGGACAGATTATTAATGCATTGTCTTCAGTGTTCTATTTCGTATCCTACATTGTTTAAAATAGCTTAATATTGCCAAATGTTCGTGCAGGAATGATAGTATATAATGTTTGAGAAATTAACGACCTCAATAATCATTTTTACAACGAAATAAATGGTTCAAATACAGATTCATTGGTTATCCAATGTTATCCAACAATCCTCAAAAAGAGTCAACAAAATTGTGAATAAATAGAATTTATAATATGCTAATACGGTCCACATGACAATATTCTTCAAATTACAAACCAACAACAATACATCCAAATAATGCATGAGACAATCTTCTGCGAATTGTCTTCTATTACAAGAATATGTATTCAACTAGTTTTTGAAACCCTTTACCTTTATAATCCTGATTGACTGCAAAAAAGGTACATACAATAGCAAACAATTACAAATGTACAGTCTCCTTGCTAGAGGAATAATAAATACTGCAAAGTGATAAATTCTCGCGAGTAATTTATTTTTGCTAATTTTGCGATTAAGATGAGATCTCGAAATATTCCCTTGGAGCAAAATTCGACTTTTATGATGGACGATAACTGACATGAACAATACAAAGGGCGAAAACTATACACACCGAAAACAGTGTTGCCCATAACAATCACAATATTTTAAAAATCATAAAAATCCATCTTTATAAGAAACGTGTTGGTCAGTGGTTCTTCTTACTACAATCTACGTTGGTTTTATCCTTTTTGTGCTGATTGCAGGTGCTTGATATTAAATTAATTACTTTTCTAGTACTGAATCTTGGTAAATCTCGGTAGAAAAAAGAAGTTTCACATATTACATCGTGTTTATACATTGTTGGAGACAATTTTTTACGTTTACATGTCTTTTAGTTTGTTTTCTTGTTTGAGATGGAATGAAAGGTTGCTCGCCGATTTCTTTATATTCAAAAATCTATTTCTTGAACATGAATATCTATGAATTTTCAAGGTTTAAAGCAGTATATCGACAGAATTTGTACCGCTAATTATCTGTAAATTATTATCTATTTCAAAAGGAAATGACAATCTCCATTACATTCTTCGACAACAAAAGTTCTACCAAGTCCGATTTGATCTTGAAGATGTTAATAAGACTACAGCGTATGCTGTGTACGATACAATATTTGTGGGGAGTGAGATCACTAACTACCAACTTACAATTACAGGTTACAATGGAACAGCAGGTAATCATAATTTAAACTTATACTTGCACAGGATTAAGTCCCCTTGTACAGTTGTTATTTAAATATAACATGAAAATTGATATTGAAAACTGTAATGGTAAACCTAGGACCGTAAAGAAATGGAATGTGTATTATCTATAAGTTTACCTTTTATTACCTGTAAAATGAATCGCACAAACTTAATAAAAGGTTGCGCGCAAATTTAATGATAAGTATGCGCAAATGTAAGGGCAATGCGTGCAAACGTAATGTACCGATCGTCGATAATTACTTAGGGATCTATATATATATGCTGAATTTCCCAAACATTATAGCGTTTTGCTACTGTGTTGCCAAATTCCAAATGACTTGTCATCCATTCTGATTATTATTAACATATTAAAACCTATAGCCACCTTATGTAAATCCAAATTATGTCTTCGTACATGTTTTACACCCTTCTCTGCATGAAAACCAAAAAAAAAGGATTAACCTGAAGAACAAACTACTGCTTTTGGTCCTTGTTCTCTCGATTGGATATCAAGAACCTAGATGCACGCGTTATAATCGAAAATCTAAACTGTTTTTTGATTTTTGTGAGTCGAGTTTTTTAGTAAACAATCATTCGAAGTAAAAGTATATTTTTATGCCTGGCCAAATATAAAATCAGCATTACCAATTCAGCAATTGTTATTTTGGAAAACGAAATTTAGCCCTTACAAAATGCCACCTATGGACCCCTCAAAGAATTCTGTTCTTAACGTGCAGAGGGCGTGGCAGTATCTACACGAGACAGTGGATTTCACGTCATAATTTGGACTGGGCGTGGCTGAAATTTATACATCCCACATAGCCAAACGGACGCCTTTCTTTGATAAGCGTTTTACTGCCGTTCGGAAAAACAGGAATGACCATGTTTCTATAACCAAGTCAACCGTTTGGGTTTGCACGTGCATTATGTTTACACTAAGAATTTAATGGGCTTGTTTGAACTTTTGCCTGCAGACATCAAAGACAATGAAATTTAAAAATTTGATAGCCATCTGTCACTCTTTGCTCTGTTCATACTTCTTGACCTTTTAATTACCAATCAAAGATGATTTTTTTTTAAGTAAATGTTGGTGACACTCCCCTGTAAAATGAGTCGGTCGGTCTTGTCAATGATACCGGTATGTAATGCGACGGGATTAAACATGTTTGCAAGTCAATCATATGTCTAATATAAGACAGTGGTGTAAAACACAAGATGAGAATAGACTAAAAAAACATTTGGAAAAGACTTGACTCGTCATCTAATGCATTTGGAAAACATTGTTCAACGAGCTCCTCTGTTCGTTTTCGAATAGGGGACCTTAGTCCAACTTCTGCATTTTTTTTTAACTTTATTTCATCTGGAATAACGTGAAAATTCCAATTTCCAATTAAAAAAATGCTGTCAAATGTGCTTTGGCTGAAACATTTCAATTATGGTTTTGGATGACTGATAATTTCATGGTTTACCTTTCGTGAAAATTTACAGATAAAAAGTTACAATAAAACATTTGTACGGTTTTTTCAACAAATTATACAGTGATTATTTGTAAGTGAGCAGAGAATTTGATATATATTTAGTGAAACAAACGATTATGTAAAAATGAAATAATTTAGCATGATCGTGTGATCCACAAATACAAATTTGCGTAAATGTTTACGATGTTTCACGAAAAATCCAGAAAAGAAGGATAACCGGAAAGAAGTTTTCCGCCATGTTATTGAAGATTTCAGAACGATATTGGTATTGACTCAAATCGACTCTTCAACCATTATGATATAAACAACTTTAAAATACACTGAACTTAATCTTCAACCTACACCGATAAAACTCATTTCAAATCAGACATAATATTGTAGAATTGATAGCAACATGACAGAAAATTGCTATTGGGTAATCAGGCAAAAATGAGGTATTTTAGCAGGCTTTTTAATACAAGTAATATACGAATATTATTCCATATTCATAGAACTTAAGTACACTGTGTCTTAACTACCCCGGCAAAAAAATGTTTGGACTCAATAGTATATAATATCCGGTACGGTAACGGACCATCAGCAGACAGAGAAATGGTAGGATTTCTGTTTATTTATTTGTTATTTTTATGATATTGAAGAAAATAAATACACATATAACTATTTTCAATTGTGAGATAAAATATTTTCTACAACCGTTCTGGATTAACGGAGAAAAAAGTAAAAAGGCATATCAAAATGATGAATTGAGTGACCTTTGGATCGAATTTGCTTAATTTCTCGTTAAATTGTGCATATTGTATGGAAAGAAAGGTACGGCAAGAAAGATATTAACATGGAAATTGCAAGACTCGTCACTTTGTGCTACTCAATGTTTGTATTTATGTGCATGGAACGAAAAAATGTGTCATGTCAAAATGGAAAGACCCGGATTTGTCTTGGTATAGGGCCCGGTTTAGTTTTGTTTTAAAACCACAAATTTATGAAAAGCAACGTTAACACGATTCAGAACATTGTCCGTCGAACGAAATTCAATATAGATGTCATTGAAAAACAAGCCTGTCGTGTTAAGATTTATTTTAAAAGGAAATTTTAGAAATAGGGACACATTTTTTAAATGCTATACGTATACCTTTTTCTGTTTCTACTTCTACCATGTAAAAACAAGATTCAAAATTTGAATGTACATGGTTCCTTGTTGCACTCATCTGATTTAAGCATGCATTACATTAAATCTTTTATAACATCATGATTTTTGTTCGTTTACTATACTATAACATGTAATACTGTAAAATTAAAAAGATGATGTGGTATGATTGTGTCATCATATCAATTAATCAAAAGAGTAGAGCTAGCATACTTTATTATACTATATGCTATGTTTACAATATTTACTCATTCATTCATTCATTAATTCATTGACGGACAGTCATAAAAAGACTTTAGGTTATACTAGTATTCTGCACGAATTAATCGTTCATGCAACCCCGCAAAGTTTTCTGGTACTATGTATACTGTGTTACAGTTTTTCACACTTGAGCAGACACATTTCAAGTTCCAAGGAATCTTCAAGTTAACATTTGAAATAAATGGTTTGCCGCATATTATCGTCGCAATATCTACGTCTTTTTAGAACAACCTTAGTGACCAATTACCCCGTGGAAATTGTCAATGAGACAACTTTTTATCAGAGACCAAATTACGTAAAAGTTAGCAAATAAAGGTCACTGTATGGCCTTCCAAAATCCTCAGATTTGAGCACTCGGATTAGAAGAACAGAGAAATTGTCTGCTACCATATACTTTTGCACCTGCTATATCAATTGTTTTAGTCAAATGATATGTGTGTGCTTTGGCAGGAAAAGGACTTTATCTTTTAACCATGTCACATTTGCGTCCATTTACTCTGCTACACACATTTTCTAAATTTACTGAAACATTTTTCAGCATCTTTACAATATAATACTATTGTGTCCCTCTTTTCTATATAAAATATTTTTTGGGGTTTGATTTGTTTCCTTTGCAAATCAATCATAGACTCGTCAATGCGCTTGGGTAATATTTTGTAGTCTTTCCTGTTGTTACGATTGTATTATATTCTCATATAAAACTATGCATGTATTTACCTGTTATTAAGGTACGATTCGAACATTATCATTGTTCTTGTATATGGTTCATCCATTGGTTTCATATTTTGACCAGAATCTACCCCAACTACTTTGTAGTTAGAATCTCTGTAAAAAAAGAGGGCAACAATTATCTGTAGCTGAAATGAGCATGGCCGTTTTCGAAGATAATGTCATTGTCATTGTTATAATGATTTGAATGTAATTAAATCGTGATATTAGTCATGTCTGGTGTTAAGAGAACATTAAGATACGTGTCTTTAATTCCATAGAAAGACGTTCAAAAAGTATCTAACTAATGTACTGTGCTGTTGTTTTCCGACTAATTCTAACATCGGTAAATTACTGTTGCCTTAATTTACATATTTTAAATTTACATTTACAGGTGATTCAATGAAAGATAAGGCTAACAATCCAATGAATGGTATGATGTTTTCTACTCGTGACAATGATAACGACTTAAAACCACTTCGGTCGTGTTCTGAGTCCAAAAATAGTGGTTGGTGGCATGCGAAATGTACTAATGCCAACATCAACGGTGTGTTCAAAGACAACCTTAATTGGAAATCTTGGCGCAAAGACGGCATAACAAAGACAAGAATGATGATTAAACCAAGAAATTAAAAACAATATGAAAAAATGTATGATAGATGAAACCTTTATGATACAAACACTTTTTTATTTATTATTTTTTTTTCATATATCAATGTATAAATCTTGACATCCGTATGAAAATGGTATACCAAATTCAGTTAAATTATACCAAGGTAGAAACAGTAGATTGAAAGTGACTGTAGTTATCTTGGCTTTACATGCAGCGAAAACGATATGACCATAATAAACACTTTACACATTACTCAACGCTATAATAGGAATAATAACCACTTCAGATTCATATAAACATAAAAATATCTAGAATAGTAATTATATTACGAGTTTAAAAAATGCGAACGCCTTGTTTCATGTCAGATACGATTGCTCTGTTATGTATTTTACACCTCCATACAATGATATCAAAGATAATTTTCTTACTTAATAAACTTGTCACATTCCATTGCATGCTTTCTTTTCATCGATGATTAAGTGCAATTGGCTCCTTTGTTTATTGTGGACATAAACTGTGATACTTATGATTTGTTTTATCTGGCATGCCTTTTGAAATTATTATTCTGAAATCTTTTTTTTCTTTTCAACTTCATACAACCAAAAAAAAAAAAATAATAAAAAATATAGATTTTGTTTTATCTTCGTATTATGGCATATTTAAATCTTTGAATGTGAATTTTTCTATTTTTGTTTTGTAAGCTGGTTGAAAAAAAATCTTTTTCTGGAACCCAAAGGATGCCTTATTAAGTTTCGCCTATTCAATATCGATTATGTCAATTCTGCTTTATATAGTTTCTATTTTGATTAATATTTGTGTTTGTCTATAAATTTATATGATGTTGATGGTATTTTTTTGTAATTTTCTCCTTCCATACCCAAACCGGTTCAATTAAGAAAAGTGACAAAAAAAGATAGATGTTAGACCAGCGGTAAAATTATATAAAAATGTAATTTAATGCACATATAGAACACACGGCTAAATCATATATCCTTGGAAAGAGAAAATCGTGAATTTTAGAACAATGATGCCATAAGCCTCAGAAGTAGTCACAATCTTGCATAATGAGGTTCAAAGGTTAACAATTATTAATTTCCAAATCTTGTCTTCTTAACTGTAAATTTGCTGTTTATTTCAGTCAATATTTGATTCAGCATTCATGAAACTTGTAGGAAATATCAAATTAAAAAAAAAAAGAATAATGTTGTCGTGCTTTAAAGTTGACGTTTTTATTAGTTTAGAAATTTTGTTCAATTATGACTCAGTTTTGTTTTCATACAAGCATTGCCTTGAACTTTGATTATACAAATCATATAAACTGAACTTTTTAATAGACTTGTCAGTATTTAAAACTTAAACGGGGAGCAAAGGGAGGAAACACTTAATTTTATTGAATTTAGTCCCACTGGCTTTTTAGTCAGTATTTGACATTTTCATTTCAGACTAAAGGTATCTATGACATTTCTGTTTTTCATAAACATGTGCATGATGTGTTCGTTTTAAAAAATTTAAATATATTAGTATGCTGTCTTCGCGTTATTTGACGTTCGTAGTGTGACAAGTATCATATTGTATAGAACTAAAATAATTTGTGTGAGATAAGTAACATAAATGTATCAATAACAGAAAAAATAGACAATAACTGAACACAAAGTAAGTTTTTAAAATTATTCGAAAGTGTAAGATGTAAATAGTTAAGATAATCAAGCAGCATCATCATCATCAGCATCTGTATTTATATAATGACGTAAGTCTGATGTTTTACATTGACAAAGTTCAGTACAAGACAAATTATCTTCATAACGCACAACCCTTACTACACACTGATTTACCTTTGCACATTCACACCAAACTTTGAAGTCAGTCGGATGACATTTGACCTTCAAACAAGAACGGTTCAAGACCAAAACTTCCTGCTTCCCAACCAAAATTGTAGAACCGACCCAACAACCGACGTAGCTTTATTCGCATTCACCAGACTTTTCAATAGAGATATCAACACGCGTAGTTTAAATGATGCTTCACAAGGTTGAAGTTGGGCTTAGTTGGAGCCTTTACAGGTGGCAAATTTCACACGTAGCCTGTTCATATTTTTTTGGCAACGTTTAGACTTTTTCTTGGTATCATACCACCTTGCCATCAACCTGACGTCGAATGGATCATTTTTATCTTATGGTAATATATAGGATGAGTCATTGAATTGAACGGGGATAAGTCATTGAATTCATCTGATATAACTAATTGAATTGATAGAGTGTTTCTTTCAGTACCTTTATTAGGATTTGTTGCCTAAATTAAACAAAGATGATTTAGTGTCGCATCATGTAATATGATGTGCAGTTGGAAGGAACGAACATAAAACTGAATTAATTGACTTTCACAACTCAGGAATGAAATGCCGACAATACTTAAGGCTAGACACTATTCCTGTGTGAAACTAAACTACAATGCATATATACGAGTGATTGAAGCGAAAGATTTAGTAGCATCATCATTAGTAATAACATTAACGGTAACAATTTTACTACAACAGATGCAAATTTCGACAAAAATTGTTTTTTATAGATGATCGAGGTCAAAATGTTTGAAAATCCAAAACTTATTAAGGAAGATGAGGAGCTTATAAACCAAAAAAAGACAAAAGTATACCCAATTTTGTAAATTCAACATGGAGAAGTCCGTAAAAATTGACAAAATCAAACGTGAGACTTTATCTACCAGTAGAACGGATGGGACACAACCGTTATATTCTTGACTAGGTAGAGGCAATTTCTGCAGTAATGTAGGGTTAAACCTGGTTCTTCTAGCTCGTTAAACCTCCCACTTGTAGGACAGTTGTTTATAGTTCTGTTATATTAACAAAACAACTCAAACAGATATAATAGGTTACTGTGACAATGATTGGGATCCAATATGGCATGCTGTTAAGCTTGTACAAAACGAGGCTTGGTATCTTTTAACGTTATAATCTCTTCTGTTATTCCATTGAAACATACGCTCATTCCAATAAAATTAAAAAAAAACTTATAGAAGATACCAGGCTTATAACTTTGTACGCCTCTTCGTCTTTTCTACAAAAGACAGTGACGCCCGAATGAAAAAAGTTAAAAGGGCATTTAAAGTTCGAAGAGGAGCAGCATTGAGAACAAAACATACCGACAGGTTTTGTAAATAAAGCTAATGTAATATATTCCTGGTGTCGAAAATCCTAAGCATTTCGAACAGTTTGTAAACTGGTGATTTACTAATATTACCATATTAATGATAATTCGTGTCAACAAAGAAATTCTGACTACTTTCAACGCAGTATTCAATTCTGGTTTCATAATACTAAATGCAATATTTTAACTTTGTATAATGTTTTTTTTTTTTATTTGAATGTCTTTTTCGTAAACGGAAGTCATAACTATGCCATGCATCACTGTTCCAATGTAAAATTACATTTTTTTCTTATTTGAGGTTTTGATTAATCATACAAGTCAATAGCTACAGATATTGCACATCAAAAGTAACTATGAAATATTTACCGAGTTCACTGAATTGTTACGTAATAAGTGTTATTGTGCCGATTTAAAGATAACCAGATATTGGATTGTCAATAAAACCAGTCTAGAAATCATTGATATTTTAGCATACGTTACACACATGTCAATACACTGCATTAAATGTAGTCGATAATGTTCCAGAGATGAGGACGAGTGTAATATTTTACAAATAGTTTCTTTTTTCCAACGATGACGTTTAGGAATATTTCTAACAAATTATTTTAGTACATACGCACTTAATATCGATCAAATGGATAACAGTCCAAAGACAGTAAAACATCAACTCAGAGCAAGTAAAAAATTTATATTAAAAAATTCCGAACTCTATAGAAATTTCAAAACTCAAAAAGGCAAAATTGCAAGCTTCAACACATCGAACGAATGGAAATATTTCTCACTTGGTACCGGCATTTCCTTATGTAGACAAAAAGTTGGATTTAACCTGGTTTTAAAGCTATACCTCTCACTTCAATGAAAGTTACACTGGTTCAGTTTCGTGCATCCGAAAGAGTTTTCTGAATTTTCTTTCCTCTGCACACTTAAACAAAAAATATAAAAACCACTTCGTACATTTTTTGCGTCCGAAACGATTTTTCCAAAGCAAAATATTTTAAAGCCGAGGATGTATAAGTAACGAATATGTTTAAAGGGCATCTAAAAACAATCGATCGACAGTTAATTTATTTTAGGGAGTTGAAACCTTCGTTTCTTAATAATTTAAGAAATGTTTGTCATAAATCACACAAGTAGCAATATTTAAGTCCGAAACGGTCATTTTGGTCTGATCAAGTCTTAATCGACTGGATTTACTGCTAGAGAAAATCGTCAAGACTTTTTCAGACTTTAAGACGCTGTCACGATATACCGTGTTAAGTCCGTTCAGTCATGTCAAGATAAACAAGACAGATTGTGCTTGCGTCAAATTAAGACTTGATCAGACCATGTTCAGATCAATTCAGACCAAAGGTAAAAATGATGTTTAGATTTTGTAAGATCGTGTTCAGTCGTGTTAAGATTTTAAATATTCGGATGCAAAACGGGCGACACTTTCTCTGTGTACATCAGGGGTTATTCCCCCTTTATGAATAAAATCGGCAAAGAGTGGAGGGTATTCTTTTGTGGTCTTTTAATGTAATACTGTATATCTATTTCATTAAATAACGTATGCAAACTTACAATTATTTTTATATTTAATTGGTTATATAAGAAAATATTAATTGTTGTAACCGGAAAATGTGTAAGTCATAAAAACTTTGCAGTCGTGCTTTCTGACATAAAGTAGTCCTGTATTTATTCATTCCGCCTGTAAAGATATATTGATAAGTAATATATCTCAAAATGTTCTTTAATTTTCTTAAACATTTTCTTGTTTCTAGTGTAAAATAATAGTTCTTATCCATATACAAATACGCAAGAAAAGTAAATTCTAAGTATCTAATTTACTTAAAATTTATAAATTTTATACAGATGACAGATGCTTGGTGAAAGTTATTTACATTTCAATAAACGGATTATCTGAGTAGTCAACCGAAACGAATTGTCATAAACTATCTAAATAATTACCCATGCAACGGTTATGATGTTTTTTCCATGAACGTAAAATGAATAAAGATCCATGATTGATCTTATATAAGGATAAACCGGGTAAAATTATTACATTTACAAATAAAACATTATTTTTTTTAAAATAAATGCAACAATAATACAAGTATATTTAAGAATTTAGTTGGCAGTTTTTATTTACCATTAGGTACATATAAAGACCGATTTCGATACTTTTCTTGACATTTTTTACCATCAAGTTTTTTTTTAGCAAGAACTAATACAAGAATAAATCATATTATAGAAAAATATCAATACCAAAGCTCCGTGTTGAGGCCGTACTTTTGACCTATAACTGTTTTATACTTTGTGACTTGCATGGAGAGTTGTTTCATTGGCACCCATACCACACTTTCTTATTAATATTTACCGATAGCAGTTTATAATATTTTCATTTCGATAAACAAATATGCAAACTCAGTAAATCAAATGGATTTTTACCTTATTGTTACATTCAAAAGTCTTTAACTAAAGTAAATGATTGGTAGAAATACATTATTTGTGTATTGTATCGCTCCTAAAATAATGTCCAGTGTCAAATATTACACATCGATGACCACTTAGATGTTCAACTGATTTAACAGAAAATTAAACTTAGACTAGGATCAAATGCAATTCATTACGTTACAATTGAAACCAATATTTATATTGCTAAAAACATTCAGTCGAGGAAAAGACACAGGTTACATTGTTATGCATTGATTTGTTTTACGGCGAGCGCGTGTCGACAAAAACAAAAGGTCATGTTTACAACAGAACAATTATTGGGAATCCGAGAAAAATTGACCTATGTTCCAACTTCACTCGTAAATAATGCATGCTTGTGGAAAAGAAGTACATATCAATCTCGAATGAATATGTTGGGTTGTTGAACAGAATGTAGGACAGAAAGTCACAGGTCAAAAAGTCACAATTCAGTTTCTGAGACTATTTTCTTTGAATAAGAAAGTACTTATTTAAAAAAAAATATGTTGTATTTGTCTTGAACTATTGTATACATTAACCAACTCTGTAAACAAATGTATTAAATTATCAAATAATTGTTTAGAAAACAAACTTTTAAAGTGGCTTGGTACATAAACAGCTTCGTGGTGCTACGAAATATTATACCATTTGCATGATTAAAATTTAATAAATGTTCATTTATCAATGCCAATGAACACTTTCATAAACTGTAAAAAGAATATATGTAATAAAAAGTAATTTTTCAAGATCTTTCTCTTACATACTTAAACTTGGCCTCAAACCACATCTTCTTATATCTATTAAAGAATTGTCATCAAATTATTTGTGACTTTTTGTCCTGTGACTTTTTGTCCGCTTACTGTTAAGAATAGGACCTCCCCTACCCAGGACCTCCCTTACTCATGAAAAAAAAATCCGTTTGAAACTACCAATGCTAATTATTAGAGAGTGTAATAAGTACATCAGTCATTCCCAATTTTATATGTATTGCTTAAAACAAAACTGTTTTAAATGTTGAATTTAAGGAATGCTCTGATTCAAAAAATTAAATTGTTTTCTTTTGCTTTCCATTCATATCATCTTGAATATCATGTAATATTGTTTGCTGAACATTCAACGATCATAGCCAAGCATAAGTTCTTCGGAATGCAATCTATAGAAGAAAAAAAACTTTTTGAAATCTTATACATTGGAAATCACGAATCTTGTGTCGTGTTCGACCTATAATCCTTTATAAAATTGACTATCAATATATTTTTTTTTTTTGGCACCTACGTAACTCTATATACGTGTTTTTGCCACTTTGTTTGGAAAGATTTTCATATATCTTAATTTTCTTTCAATAATATTTCCTTATTCAATTTGCTACTCGTCTACCAAAAACAAAAAAATATTGTTTATTTTTTGCCACTTTTTTGAAGTTCTTGGTAGATACATGTATGTCCTTTATGATATCTCAGGTAAATATCAAAAATAAGTCCAGAGTTTTGACGGTTGTGAATTAAGGATTAGTTACTTTATGGAAAACTCATTTCCTTGGATGGTAAACCACACTTGTATTTTATCCTTTAAAGTTAGTCTGTCTGTTTAATAATTTACAGTTTTAAAGAGAATTCTTCGTCTTTTGCAAATAGATAAAGAATAAAATGAAAATGTGCTTTCGATTGCATTCAGAATGCAGTCGAAAATTTCAGGCAGAGAGAAATATGTTTTGTTTTATTTCAAAAATTGCAGGAGATTTTTAGTACGGATATAAAACTATTCTTAATATCTTCCAATTTACAAATATAATTTGGTGGTGTTTTTTCTGCACATTGTAGATGAAACTTGTATGATCTAACTTTACAGTAATTTTTTTTATTGACAGGTTTCTGTTGGCATTTGATTGGACATAAGTTTAATGTAGGCGTGACAATCTATCACATTTATCCAATCAGCTGTCTAATTAAACAAACCTGTGTGCAATGATGCCTAAACACCGTCCACATAGTTTTTTTTTTTTTTTTTCTTTTTTTTATAATGAATTGATCATCAAAAGGTTGTTGTTGCTATTGTGGGCCAGGGACTTTCTATACTAATGAAAAAGTCCCTGTGTGGGCTTGTCAGATAAAAATAGACAACGCTTATATTTAAGAATAAAAAAGTGATGAAAAAGAAATATTACTATACATTGGATGGATATTTAGACTAATTCAATAGCTGTGATATACAGACGAAGAAATAACGCCGAGTGTAGCGAGGAAAACAAAATTGATGATTTTAATTATGCTTAAAATGATATATTTTCCAATCAAAGGGGAAGCGTACGCTAAGTCGGCCCCTGAATCCGCCACTGACCTAGCAAATTACGACATAATTAAAAAAAAAATAACAACCTTGTAAAAAAAATGTATTCCTTAAACTGGGATTATTTTATGATATTTTGTGGACAATGTAAATCTTAAATCAGTGTTTAAAAGTCATTTCAGATAAAAAAAAAAAATAATTGTAATTTCTGTCCAGAAAAAAAAAACATATTTTAGAATCACGAAATCGGATTTGGATTAGTTTTGTGCTCAATGGAATTTATTAAGACTTTTTAAAATATCTATTCCTTTATATTCAAGAATATTTTGAGATCGAATTTAATGAGGTTCATATAGAAGTATTTTCCATTCAATTTATTTCATTTGAAAACGTTAAAAACATATAGATCGAATTCATTTCAAAATGTGGCGTCCTTATGGATCAATACCCCATTTAACAGCGTTTGTCTACTTTTGCCTATTGCCGAACTTTCTAAAACATAATGAAAATCGTCCTCAATATCACCGGAATCACATAAAGTATAAATAAAATGTTCTCTCTGAGTATTTTGCCATCTACCAATTTCATTAGAAATTTTTGTGTTCAAAGTTCTAAATCTACAAAAAAAATCACTATTTTTGTTATATGAATACCAAAGTCGGCTTCGCAAGTTAGATTGTTTTTGCATAGTCTTTAATAGTTTTTCCCCCAATTTTTCTTGAAACTCCTGATAGAGTTGAACATTATTAATAGAGAGCTTACATATGCAAATTTTATTTTAAAAAATATATATTTCGTCATTCTTGTCCAGTAATATATTTCATGAACGAGTGAAATTCTGAAATATCTGAAATAATTATTTTATTAAGCTTTTATCTTTATTGCTATAGCCTATTTGTGAAAAATATACATACGATCTAATTTCAAATTTCAGATTTATTCCCTCATTTAAAATTAGCTCGTTCTTGTCCAGTAATAAATTCTTCGGATGAGTTTGAAAAGGGAAATAAAATCTGAAGAAGGAATTTCTCATCAATATTTCCCCTTAATTTTCATGAAGCAAGATTTTGTTTTGTATAGTAATTTATCGTAGGACATGTAGAAAAATCCGTCCGTTCGGAACAAATCTTAAATTAAGTAGCTTGATGCATACGGGTCCAGTAATACAAGCATTGGTGGAATATAGATAAATTCTGAAAAATGAATCTATCTCCGTTTTCCTCTCAGTTTCTGTCATTCATCATATTTGGGTATTTTTCTAATATTCGAAATTAAGTTTTGCAGTGAAAGTGATTTATTTATTTTTTTTTTTTTTATTTTTTCATCATAATCGTTAAAATGCACAACGCATAAAGTAAATTTAACAACATGAAACAATTCCTAAACAACTTCAAAATATAGTTTAACGTGTAGAATCTAATTTTATTCAAAACACTGTTTTGATAACATGATTTTTATAAGCAATAAGGATAATCCAATCAATTTTGTTATTTGGATAATTCACGGCTGAGTAATTGTGTAATCAGTGACACGTGCTCACATTGTTTTAAAAAAATATTAAATATCTCTCGAAGTTCGTTTTTAATATCTACCAAAATTTACCACTGAAATAAACAGCGTGCAACGAATGCAAATATTTTTCTATGTGCATATACGATAACTATAAAGAGTCCTGAGTGCTATTTTAAGTCCTGAGTGCACTCAGGAAGTCCTGAGCAGTGTTTAGACGTACCCACAATTAAATCGGTACGTCTAAAAACCGTTCAGGACCTCCTGAGTACACTCAGGACATAAAAAGTGCACTCAGGACATGTAATAGATGTTTTAGTGAGCGTTTAGGGTATGCATTTGATAGATAATTTAATTTTTGATCTTATATTTTTTGTTTTGATAAAATCAATTCAATATTTGAGAAGTTATTTAAGTTTTTATCGGCACGCGCCGTTATTTGGGAATTGTTATGCACGACAGATGATCATATTCAATACCAATTATCGTGTTGATTAGGTCGTTTGATCTTTTATAAGTAGGTGTGTCATTGTGATTAGTGATGGTAATAAACACTTACATGTAAACTCGGTAAACAAACAAAAAAGGGTTCCTTTGAAAAATGATAAACATATATTGTTTTTGCCAAAATCTTAAATAAACTTTTCGTTTTGTTTCAACTTTGTAATAATTGACGCCAATTGATAAATCTTCACAAAGTCGAAAAATTTTCCAAAGTTCAAAGTTCAAATCTACAAAAAGAATTACTATTTTTGTTATATAGAATACCAAAGAAGCCTTTGTAAGTTAGATTGTTTTGCATAGTCTTTAATCGTTTTTCCCCAATTTTTCTTGAAACTCTTGATAGAGTTGAACATTATTAATAGACAGCTTACATATGCAAATTTTATTTAAAAAAATATATATTTCGTCAATAAAACTCATTCTTGTCCAGTAATACATTTCATGAACGAGTGAAATTCTGAAATAATTATTTTATTAAACTTTTATCTTTATTGCTATAGCCTATTTGTGAAAATATATATATATATATATATATATATACGATCTAATTTTAAATTTCAGATTTATTCCTCATTTAAAATTAGCTTGTTCTTGTCCAGTAATAAATTCCTCGAACGAGTTTGAAAAGGGAAATACAATTTGAAGAAGGAGTTTCTCATCAACAATTCCCCTTAATTTTCATGAAGCAAGATTTTGTTTTGTATCGTAATTTATCGTAGGACATGCAGAAAAATCCGTTCGTTCGGAACAAATCTTAACTTAAGTAGCTTGATGCATACGGGTCCAGTAATACAAGCCTTGACGGAATTCAGATAAATTCTGAAAAATGAACTATCTCCGTTTTCCTCTCAGTTTCTGTCATTTATCATATTTGGGTATTTTTCTAATAATCAGTGACACGTGCCCTCATTGTTTTATAAAAATAATAAATATCTCTCGAAGTTCGTTTTTAATATCTACCAAAATTTACCACTGAAATAAACAGCGTGCAACGAATACAAATATTCGTCCTGTGTGCATATACGATAACTATAAAGTGTCCTCAGTGCTATTTTTAAGTCCTGAGCAGTGTTTAGACGTACCCTGACGGACCACATTATTTTTTTTTATCGTTAAAGACAAGGTTTCAAAGCTCATTTTCCGTTCACTTGAGTGTTTTGACGATCTACTTTCTTCATTTAAAAACCAACAAAAATTGCCCAGACTATTATTCTCAGACTAGACAGCGTGAAAGATCAATACACTTTTGTAAGTGTATAAACGGTGTTTTGACAAACCGGTAATTTTTTCGCCCGTGGATATGAATTTGACATTAAATGTCCTTCAGTAACTTTACAATACCCAGCCGTGTCATTTCCGTATATTGTAGATGGAACGTGTGACATATATACAAAAGCAATACCAATACAGGTGAATTTTATCTTTTTGGAGGACTCCAAAGAGTAGGTGCATTGCATTTGCGACAATTTGGACAAAATCCAATCTTTCATTTGCATGATTTGCGCCACAAGATTATATTTCATTTGCGACAAAAAATAAAAAAACTACATTTGTGCCGTTTAACAGGTAACATATAACGGAAAAAATTTAAATATTCATTGCTACATCGTGAATCAGATGATTTTTTTTAAGTATTCCCCTGGATAACTAATTTTTAAAAGTTCTTACTTATTGTCTAATATATATTCTGCGAGTCACTTAGGTTTAAAATTATATAATGTTCGCATGTTTGAGGTGTCAAGATGGATCTGAGTAAGTTTCCGTAAGTTTTCTCAGAGTTCGATTGTTTCATATTTTTCATGATGGGGCCGTTTAAAGCCGACTATACGGAATGGGTTTTAGAAGGCCGTACGGTTGTCTCTGGTGGCTTTCGTCCACTTCATTTGAACTTTAGGGATATTTGTTTCATTAGCAATGATCATTCCACATCTCCTTGTGTTTACTGACATAAAGGAAATTAGTCTGTAATTGTTATGACCACACATATAGATTATCCATTATAAATTAGTACATCCGAGCCGTTGCTTACAAGTCTTGTGTCAGAACAAACTTTTGGTTTTACTCAAGTGTAAAGTCCTTTTTTCAGTTTTTGTGATCTCGTTAAATTATAACAGAACTGCGTTTTAAAGTTATTATTCAAAGTCTCTTTTGAATAAAACTACTTTTTATACTATTTACCTGGGGCCAGTTTCATAAAGATGTCTTAGGACCAAGACATGTCTTAGGATGGTCTTACGACATATCTTAGTCCTAAATAGGTTTCACAAAGTGGTCCTAAATTAGGACATCTCTTAAAGTTGGTCATAAAGTTAGGACTACGCGATAGGTGTCTTATGATGGTTTTAGGATAGTCATAAGTTTATTTATATAAATTACACTCATTCTTATATCAATTTTGCAAATTATATAATTATTATCTATTTATCTATTCTCCTTTTCCTGTTCATAACTAAATCTTTATAGGTTGCTGGATTATCATGATTTGTCAACAATGAACATTCGATGTATTGATACCAAGAATGCACGAGTTTATCCTTTAACCTTATTATAGCCATGAAAGTATTATGTTGACATATATATAATACTTCAATGGTATAACCGATACAGTGACAAATTAAATTCAACCCACTTGTACAAAAAAATGTCATCATTTTGTTCTTTTTATCTCAATTTTGTATTTAAAGTTTCATATGTATATTGGTGTGTTATTAATAAATTATTTATATAAATTACTCTTAAACGCATTCAGTATGTTTACTGTACAAACAGACAACAGACATCAAGTGATGGATACAATTGTGGGTTATATTGTTTAATTAATTTTTTAGAGCAAAAGATTGATTGGTTGTTGGTTGCTAAACGTCCAGTGGCAAACATTCCATGCATATTCAGGACGAGAAGTCTTTTCAGAAATAGATTATGAAGCACTAGGTATTACAAATGTTAAAATTTTCTCATCATTGACCTTTCAATACAATTTTGTTTATAATAGGATCTTTCGTTGTATTTCTATGGATATGAAGTCATGAAGTGTATTATTTATATATTCTAAGTTAGCATATATGTACAGTTTGTCTTTTTTATTTATTTATTTATTTTTTTTTTTTATTTTGTCGTGGCGTTGTCAGTTTGTCTTTGAATAATAAGATTGAATATCACTTTGGTAATTTAATTCCGCCTTTTTACAATAATCATGAGAGTCAAATTTGATAAGATTAAAGATTACATTTTAGACTAATACGTATGCACATCCGTATTATTTTATGCGGTTCTTGATCGGGGGTAGAGAATTCTTCTTTTCTAAACCACGAAAACCAATATATCTGCTGTATAATTCCCCTACTTCTATTATATAAAATTTAAAACGGTCCTTACAGAACAAGTATTGATTCGCATATTTGTAAAATTTCATGTCGTTAGTACACACAGTGGCGGATTTGGGGGAAGGGGTGGGGTGGGGTCCTGGGTTTTGACCACCCTTTTGTTTTGGACGATCAAGCATTTGAATGGGGACATAAGGCTGGATCCCCTCCCTTTATCTGTGGTTGGGAAACCCCTTTTAAAAATGACTGGATCCGCCCCTGTACACAGATTTAGTACGCATTGTTTTCCGGACAGTACAGACCATCAATGTTACTCTTTGTTGTTGTTGTGAATATTTACGCTAAATTTTGTTAATAAAGATAGGTACAGATACAATTGTGTGGTCATAGATTTCCGGAATTTGTTTTTTGAATCCATATAGCATGTGGCATGACATAATTATGGTGAATCGGGGAAATCACAGAAAGCTTATATTATTTGTGATAATGTTAGATTTTTTTTTTTTTTATTTCCGATATATGACAATAGCGCATAAAGTATCAAATATGTTTTTAATAGAAAAAAAATGACTGTAGCTGTAATAACTATATTTTTATTTGTTTTTAATCGTGTCGCTCTTTGGTGACCATTTATCAAATCTGCATTTTCGTCCTTCATTCTTACGTCTAGAACTTTACATATAAATAAATGAGTTGTCGGTTTTATTTACGTAAATAATATAGCAAACAAACCACAAAAAAAAAAACAACAAAACAACCAAAAGACATCCAGAGGGCAAAGTGGATTTTTCGGCTTGCAGTACAAACTATAATTATAATTATCGCTATTTTACGAATTTTTCCTTTGATCGTGCTGTATGATAATTTCCTTTCTCAGCGGAGTCGAGTGATATGAAAATTATCGCTAAAAACAAAGGGAACACGTGCCGTTGTCAAGGAAATTAACAACGTCTTCATAGGTAAAATAGCGATAAACAGATTATCATTGGTCATCTCAACTTGATTGCTTTTCTCACTTTCGCCGTCCCGGCTCAAGCGAGAAAATCAATCTCGTTGAGATAACCAACGATAATCTATAAGTATAAAGAACAGTTATATTATAACTATACCACGTCAAAAGTTCTCTCGTTCATTTCATGCCATAGTAGAGTGAAAATGACTTGCTTTCATTTGACCTTTTAAGAGGCAGGATTAGTTGACGCAGATTTTGATAAAACATATAGCAAAATAAAATATTCTTTAAAGATGAATTCAAATAGAAATCACAGCTTATTAGTTTGGGAGTACCGGAAACGAAGGTAACAACCTATCTGGAAGACACAATTATGTATTAGATACACCTTGAGGGCGTTAGCCCGAATGAGTGCGTCTAACTTACACCAAGATAATATTGTCAATGCAGAATGACAAATTCAATAATTGAGGACAGGGACTTTCGATCCTAACGGATTCCCTGTTTAGGAGGAGATCTTTCAGCAATTTGACAATATGCTATTGAAATGCATGAGAAATGCAGGTATCAAATTTCATTTATCGACATTTTGGTGTAAATAAAGATACAATTTTGCTAGACAAATAGAAAACAAAAACACATTTCCTTGCATAATTCAATCTAAAATAATTGAAAACTATCATAATTTATGGGGATTTTTTTAACATGATACACCACAACCGAATAATGTATGTTTGCATTACATACTTGCACTGTTTGAATTTACGTATCAGTTAGAAGGTAGGTTAGAAAGTCACAAAAAAGAATTAAAGGACAAAACGCCATTATATGGTTTTTCGGTTAATGTTTTTTTGTCAAATATTTCTTTTTAAAATCTAAAACTTTTACATATTCAATACATTTTAGGTAAACACCTAAATGTGTTAGAACCTTAAACTACACATACGAAGCTATGATACCATGACACGTGTACATATGATGTAATTGTGAAATAGCCATTGCTATTGCCACGTTTCTTTAAAATTTTAAGGATCTTTGATTTTATTACCTGTTGATTATTGGCACGTGCCATCGAACTCAATTTTTATAGACAAAAATATTAGATAACGCATACATTAATTACTATTAGAGGAAGAAGATGAAGAAGACGAAGAAGAATTATTTATTATAGTGGAAGCTGAATAAACAAATAAATACATATTTTAAATTAAACAAGTTTGTTATTAAAATGAGAGAAAGGATTAACGCACTTACAAACAGATGTTATAAGATATATACTCGATGCTGAACTTAAAATTAGGTTATATTGTTTTAACGAAAAGTTCTATGAGGATCTAGAGGGAGTCCTTCATTTCTGTATTCTTTGATTTTTTAGGCTGTTTTTCTCTATTCTTTTTGTCTATTATTATCAATTCTTTATATTCAAGCACCTTATTATTCTCTATTCTTTAATTTTTGTTCCATTTTTCTCTATTCTTTATATTTATTGCCCAACATTTTCTATTCTGTAAGCCCCCTTCAACATCCTCCTTTTTCCGATGGTATGTTATTCATTGTTTTAACACTGTCCCGTCACGGTCTAAGTGCAGTTTCAGAAGATTAGTGCACTCGGAGACATGGTTCCCTAATGCCGGCGGCCTTAGTGTTCAGACGCACCACTTTACGAAATAAAAGCTAAAAAATAGACGCTTGTCCAAGTATAAAAAGAATAACTCGCACGGGGAATGATTATTAAATGCCACGAAGTAATTATTAAGTTTAAGAGGAAAGTATCGAAAGATGACGAAATTAACGATATGAATTATCTGACATAGAACATATTTGTATTTTGCGTTGATCGTTCCTGATGAAGTTAAATCCAGAAACATGCTTCAGACGCATGCAGTTTATAAGGTGTTGTTATCACTCTTTTGTTGTTGTTACGTTTAAAATTTGCAATTTCTTCTTTTCAAAGAACAAGTAGATAAATACATAAATTAACATCAGAAAATGAAAAATGAAATAAAATCAGAAACAGTTATTGGGGAATAATTTATTTCCCTAACAAAACAAATTAACGAAAGTTTATATATATTAATTCCCTAATCTCTTTAAAAAAGACCAACAGAAATAAAAAGTCAATCAACGATTTTATGTTTACATGTAAGTATTCAAAATATAGGTTTTTCTTATAGCATTTATATTGGACATTTTTTGTTATTAAAATGAATCATCCACACGAAGGGACGTAACTCCTAATATCATACTGACACACTGAACGGATCTTAACCCGATCTAATAATTTTGAACGTTACTTTTTATGTTTGGTCTGAATTTGTCCAAAACTGCTTTAACAGATCTTGATTAAACGCTAGAGCCTTCCATCTTGTTTATCTTGACATGAATGAACAGACTGAACACGACACATCGGAACAGCGTCTGAAAGTCTGAAAAAGTCTTAATGTTTTTCCCTAGCGCTAAATTCAGTCGATTCAGACTTGATCAGACCAAAATGACCGTTTCAGACTGAAATCTTGCTACTAGTGTCATGTCAGTACCGAAGCAGTGACTTACTACTGAGCTAATGATACCTTCAGGAACTCATAGTCCAGCAGCTATTGTACTTTACAAAACGTAAAAATAAGGAACAACGACAGAAATCGAAACTACCAAATTTGATTAAGATTGAAAGATCAGGAAAATATGGCTAACGCTTTTTACCCTTCTTCTGGATTTTCGTAGATTTGTAATTCCAAATGTACGTATTTACGGTAAACACAAAAGGTGTCTACACTAAATAAAGGTTATTCATTGGTAACCGTATATTATTCATGGGACTGAGAAATGTCATAATTTACTCAAAGTATTATCTAAATGCATTAATGATCTGTTAT